>BGPT01001606.1:59040-146459 GCA_003297045.1 Symbiodinium sp. clade C Y103 | reverse complement strand
ACAGAGAAGCAGGAAAAGCAGGAAAGCAAAGAAGCAGAAAAGCAGAAAAGGCAGGAAAGCAGAGAAGCAGAGAAGCAGGAAAAGCAGGAAAAGCAGAGAAGCAGAGAAGCAGGAAAAGCAGGAAAAGCAGAGAAGCAGCAATCCAAAAAAAATCCTAAACTTGTCGCAAAAAAAATCCTAAAATAATTAGCCCTCCATTCACAAACCATGTAAAGATTAAGGATATGTAAAGCATTAATTCTTCCCCAATGTATATCGAAAACTCAAGGCGTATCCTTCCATTCTTGGACATACAAATGCTGCAAACATAATGAAGCACCAAGTGTGTAGACAATCAGACCTCTTGAGCAAATCTCAGCTGGCAGTTGACGACTTTATGAACGCCGGGGCACCAGAACCCGTGGACCGCCTACACGGCCACCACTGCCTGATCACTCGGCATGCTGACAACATCTGACAACAGCAAAATGACTTTGGATTGAGACGTCGGATGAGCCGAACAGCTTTGACCTCTTTATCTGTTGACAAATAGAGGAAATTTAAGGGGTGAAGTAAAGCAGTTCGAGTCTTTAGGGTTACATGCCTCGGTACGTTGCAGTGGAATGAGGCAGAGGCTGTCAAAAGACTTCATGGCAGACGTGCGAAAAGACTCTGGCAGCGAGATGAAAAGCTTTGCCAACACTTGCTTCGATGCCAACAACAGATCACTCATGGACTTTTGAGGCTTCTCGTCTCGCACTGGCTCTTTGGAAACAGGTGAAAATCCAGGCACTGTCTGAAGGAATGAGAAAGAAGTAGATGCTATTCAATGCAACTTGTCATGAATAAACTGTATATAATCAGTCTGTAATTCTAGCGTACAAAACTTGTTCAGAGGGGTTTCATGGACGCCTTGTCAGTGATCTCATAGTTACCCGACACACTCAGGGCCAGCCTGATCGATCCATTTGCTTACATTAGGCTCAGCTGCTCCACATTGCTCTGCACAAGGGTTGGTGCAGGTACGACAAGACATAAAGCGCCGGAAGCGGTAAGTCGCTGTTGTAAAGGGAATTGTGAAAGGTGGCCAAAACCGTACTCAGGTATCGAAATTGTTTGCACAGAACTAGCTTGGAAGGTGGCTGCGAAAGACTGTCTGCTGTGGAGCAGTAACATGGCTGAACGTTCAAATCCATACAGAAATCATATGAGCTCCCGTCCAAATCCGTTACATCTCAGAAGTTGCTATTATCGGTTATCTTTTTTTTGGGGGGCATATCACTTTAGAGTGCACGATAAGATTTTGTGGAATCATTAGATCATATTAGGTCCATGTTAAGTATCAGGACGCAACACGTGTCTTTCACTCTTTTGCCGCACACAACGGCAAGTGGTTCGCATATGACCTGGCATGCGGAGTGGACAGGGACTTTATCTAGCACCATCTTGAATTGCAACTATCTCAGTCTCATACTATCACTATCTCCCACAATAGATCCAACCAACACATTCAAAGTTCCAATGGACTGTCAACACCGCTCAACAACACCTACAGTAAACGAGGGTGGATGAATCAACTTCTCATTGCATGATCCACCAGAGTGCACCTCTCTGGCTCATCGTGGGGCCAAGAAAGACCACGCGCCATAGGCGAAGATTACCGCCTTGAGACTTGAGATTTGAGTTTAAATCCCGAAGCATGAGATAGCATGAGATAGCATGAGATAGCATGGGTATGAAAAAATGAATGCAACTGGTTGTTTCCCATTGAATATGGTGGGATACAGTATCAGCTGCATGATCAGCAGGTCGATTCATAGAGGAGTTCTTGACTAGCATCGCCTTATTTCCGGGAGGATGATCGTTCAACCAGTCATCTTAGTCGGGCTTGAACTAAGAGACTTGAAATATCGTATGGACACCGCAATGAAGGGCGCTGGACTTGCACTCTGAGTAACTATCCGATGTTTTGTGTGGATCATGGGGCCATGGGTGGTTGTTTCATTTTTTGCTTTCATGATTCCTGATTTAAAAGTGCGCATTCTCGAAACAAAAAGGTAATTCATCCTGTCCTTCGCATCAAATGATCTGACACCAATGTGAAAGATTTCCCAGTCCAAAAAGTGCTAGAAGTTGGAGGAGAACAGGCGGCCACATTGCAACCTAGCTGGGTATCATTTCCCAAGGTGAGAAGGAACGCATGCTACAACAACTGTTCGACCACTCCAGAGCTGAGCTGGCGTGCCGAAAGCCCCAAGCGAGTCTCTCTGTCGGGCGGTATGTCTCCCTTGGTTTCAAAATTCTGCCCCCAGACATCAAAGAGCTCCACAAGATCTGATTCACTTCTTTTCTCTCGTATTGTTTCAGTGAAGTCAGCACTTGCCAGTGCTGCACCAAATTTACCCATGCACCAACGTAATATGTCAATAATAAATCACGAGCGTTGGCTGCCATCATTGAGACCAAAATGTCCATGTCATGATTGTCCATTTTTTCATCCACCAGGGTGGTTTGGTCTTTAGCTGGTACGTATGTCTAAACTATTTCAGTAAAAAGCCAAATGTTCTTCACAGTCCTTCATCAGGTGTATAGTTTGGACTCCCCAGATTGCACCGCAGGATTCCTTTCATCAACAGAGCTGGCCGTCCATGACTGGAAATTACAAGTTGCTACTGTACTCACTGCAGCAATGATTCACGACTCCTTGGTTGTTCATCCAGCCGTGACCATGGCCATCCACTGTATCATTGGTCCATGGTCGTCAGACAAGGGACTAAGAACTGCCCAGCTCCGATGCTTCCGAACACGGCACCTCAACCAAGTGCTGTCTTGGCTGCAAGGAACACGACTCCGACCGCAGACTTGTTGATCTTACAATGGTTCAGTACCATACTGATCAAAAGCATGTGCACTATATATAGTGTATATACGGTGCGTGTATGAATTTATATACATAATCATATATACGTCTGTATAGATATATGCACATAACCTCTGGATTGCTCAAATCTTGTTTTCGTTGACATAGATTAAAGTTCTTTGCCCCTGCAATACCACCTTTGGAAAAGATCAGGATTTTTTTAATTTACAGAACTGTCCACATCTGTCCACCCCGGATTCATAAACCCTGGTTGATAAACGCACCTGCTGCCAATGGAAAGGCCACTGCCTTTGGATCCGCCACATGGCCCAGGTTCCAGTGCCGCCATGCAGCAGCGATGCCTTGGTGACACTGGCAGTGCCAAAGGAAAACGTCAATTCAAAAGAAGAGCATCATATGATTTCATCACATTTAATTCATAAACACATGTGTATAATTATATATATATATACATATACATAAGAGGGGATCGCAGTATATAGATGGGATTAACATGGGAAAAAAAAAAGGATTTGCATTAGTGATATCAGCAATGTTGGTAATGAGATTTCTCTGTTTCGTTCTATATCAGTGTTCAATATGTTCAATATCTACTCGAAGAACCAGAATGCCCATACTGTCCATCTACGTCGACAGCTAGATCTGCTGGCTGAGAACCCAACAAGGAATCACCGTTGCCAACGCGCAGGTCCTGACTGTTGCGAAGAGAAAATCAGTAAAACTGGTATATTATGGTATATTGGTCTTTGTCAATCAGAAAAAAATGTCGTGATGTTTGGTTTGCTTGCATAGAATTAGAAGGGTTTAACGTTTCTGCGCACTTGCTAGCCTCTGCAGACTTTAATGACGATATGTTTGTTTCGTTGAAATCCGGTTGCAAAGGAGCATCAGCATGTCAGCTGGCAAATGATTGTGGTGTCCACCTAGTGATGTCAGCTTTCCGAAGCAAAGCTTTGGCTTTAGCAATGAAGGTATGGCCAACATCCAACAAATCAAAATGTTCAACATCGCAAGCGAGACTCCATCAAGCCGATGGCGCAGGATGTCTCAACATGTTGTGCTGTCACAGGTTCAACAACAATCAACAACAATCGACAACAATCAACAATGATCAACAACGGCAAGGACCTACAATGTTCGAAAAAAGTGGAAGTGGAGACAAATATTTCTCTACATACTTTGGCTGTATTAGTTTGCATCATTGCACAAGATTGCCTGTTGAGAGGGTGGTGTATTGCATGCAATGATTGGAATCAGGACATTGACGGTTTGGTGTGAAATCACTACTGTAAACACCTCACAAGAGAATATCGGTAAAGGAACACGTGATAGTGATAGAAGCCCTAGTGAGATTTGAAACCATCCCACCTGTTCATACCACTACTCACTCCCTTAATACTTTTTTCCTTTCAAATGCTTGCATCCGAGATCGCTGTAGGTCTGTGGTCTCGCAGGAAGTGCACGGAGAAGCCTCCACTTACATACGTATATGCAAACCCAAGAAATTTCCATACAAAACTGTAAATCCATGAAAAATCCCTGAGTTGGGTCCAGGATGATCTGGTTGATAAGAACCTTATTCATTCATACACACAATCAAACACATGTTATGTTGAGCTTCAATGACTCATGGTCTTTTTGAGACAGTACTGGTATATAGGTTCAAGTCACATCCTCTGGGAGCTCATTTTGCTTTTGTTCCACGTCTTTTGATTTTGGTCCACCAGAAAGTGAAGTCATCTTCGTACTATCATAAGTCGTCATCAAAAATATCTCCAGATATCTGGAGCATGTCTTATTGAAGCGTATTTTTGAAGCGAAAGTGTCAGCTTCCACCAAGCTCGGATAAGGACCTGTTAACTTCGGCGACCAACCTGTGTAGCTGGCCGAACTTGGAGTGAACACCTCAAGCCCCAGAAAATTTTGATAGATCTAAGACATCAAAAAAACAATATGAAGAAATAAAGATACAAGTATGTAAAGCATGTACATATGGCCAAAGGGAACTGCTCAGATGCTGATGCCACATGACATTGCAACCTGGGTGGGGATCGATCTGGGTTTTCTGTTCATCGTACGGCGTGGTGTTGGGGTTGCTCTAACATGCTCCAACTTAATTCGGTTTGTGATGTAGAAATGATTTGCAATGCTTGGGAAGAAGCTCGTCGCTCGTTCCCAAAAACCGTTTGTCACCTGGTTGCAGGGGCAAGAGACGGAGGCTGCTGAAAAGACCCCAAGTTCAAAATAATGACGACTACTCTATGCATGATGCTGGTGTGCTTCTTGCTCGTCGCTTCTCTTGGAGCAGAGAAGTAAATCCAAGATTTGTTCGACGTGCACGAACAGCAATGGCCGCCACACCCCATCAATCAAAAAGTTGAAATGTGCCGTACAGCCGCAAGGTCACGCGACTGCCATGACAGGAGGCAACGCTTCCACAAATTGCACAATTGCCATGTTGCTTTCCAGAACGAAAGTATGTATAATATGGATGGTCAAGACATGACAACTCAAGTCAAGACATGCCAAGACGACTATGAGGCCAATTCTCACCTGCTTTTCTGAATGATTGGTTTTGCTCGTTTGAAATTCCGAGGAATTGTGGCATAAATTGGCATCACCTGCTCATATGATATAGATTATGTATACAAATCTGTTTGTGTGTGTGTGTGTCAGTATCAAAAGTGCTGGAAACATGAGGAAACCATAGTGGATCTCAAACACAAAATAGGTTCCAACGGTTCACCTCCATCCTGCAACGATGTGTTCAGCAGTTTCAGTGGGCACAATAGAACATCCACAGTCAAAGGGTCTATAGAATATGGATGAATATGGATGTAGAATATGGATGTGATGTGCGATGATCAGATACAATCGGATACAATTGAAATATATTGGAATGAAATGTGATAGTTGTATGTATAAGATCATGCGAGACTGCAAGACGGTACAACTTTGAGCCAGGTTATCTGCAAATGACATCTTGAGACTATGGAAATGTCGCATCATATATAATGTTGACTATGTCTGGCTAGGTGGACCATCTCATCTGAAGGTGCAAGTCGCACCATGCCAACCTGCCATAGCACGGCCAACTTCTTCCTGACAAGTTGCACATCGCTGTCATGCGCATGCCAGAAAGGTATAGCAAGGTGAGGTAAGGTTACCTCGAAAAAGTTTCACCGAATTAAAAGGCAGTTGCCCAAGAATCCGAGCACACCATAGCACACCAAGCAAATTTGACACAATTTGACAATGACTTGACAAAAGCTCAGTTGAGAAGGGAGAAGTCACAGGAAATGCCCGCATCCATACGTGCAATCTTTCCGACATGCAATCGTTCTGAGTCAAACTCCGGCTGCAACACCCTTCAATAGTCTATGGCATCCGTCTCAGGTCGTGAAAAAACGGACGTATTTCGGGTTGAATCAAACTGGATAGCCATAGTGAGCACACAAAAATGCGCCTGCTTCCAATGATAAATCAAATTAGTGGGTGTCCAAATGGCTGACGCAGGAGTCCAGTAGTTCAGTAATTACTGCCTTGAATTACAATATATTACAATGCACATCGCTGCACTTGGTTCACCCATGTTCAACCACCCCTTTGGAGCCTTAGCTTGACACCTTCCTGCTGTGCAATCTGCAATTGACATCAACGGACAGCAAACGCAGTGAAACCTGAAGGATGGTGCAGCCGGCAGCCTGAGACGCAACGCCTTACTGCAAGCGATCTCAGCTCATAGAATGAAGCACTTGCAGGATCCCCGTGGATATATGACCACTGACTCGGAAGGAAATCAGCCTGCGGTCTGACAGCCGTTTGCAGCTGATCATGTTGGTTGCTACCCCGACACTCAAAGTCATTCAAAAAATGATTTTTAAAAAAATCGATAGTTGAATAGTTGAGTATAGTTGAGTGAAGTAGCCTCCTACAGATCCAGGAACCCCATCTGCCCATGTCTTCTTGGTTTCGAGCGTCTTGGAAGTAAAGCTCTGGCCCAGAGAATTGGGATGTGCTACAGTTCTGATGGCTAGAACCGTCTTGGAACAGAATGGATCCGTCAGTCTCACTACTAGTAGATCAACTTCTCCAACGAAGTTCTTTTAATATATATGAATATATATATAATTATAATTATATATATTCCATCCTTCCGGTTGCTCGGGAATCCAAGCACTTTGCCATGAAGGGCGGAAGATCTAGGAGAATTTGTCCGGCCGATTTTGAGAAAACATGTGAAAACTGTGCAATTCAGATTTGATATTCTGCAGGTTGCCACTGACTACTACAGACAACTGCACCAAACTTCCCTCAGATTGAAGGGTCGGAGATACGTGCGACATCGTGCGACCATATGTGCCACCCATGGAATCTAGTTTGATATCTGGGAACTTGAGCGCAGCACAGCGCACGAGACAAGACAAAATGCACATACACCTCAACGCATTGTTCCTTTTGGAGTCATGGCTTTGACTGGCGTATGGTATGGATCATGATTCTTCTTATTACTCCATCGTCAGACCAATCATTACAAATCTTGGCATTTGATCCATTCCTCTCTCATCCTTTCTCCTGCACCAGACTCTACCTGTCTCCAATATCAGAGTCCTTTTAGTGTGTAGCGGACTTCATGAGCAAAATTTCGAGTATGACGATATGGATTGCATGTGGTATACAGGATGATCAGGATCTGAATGCTTTGACGTTGTGAACAGTATTGAAAAAATGGGAAAAATGGACAGGTAAATCGGGTAATTTACCTATGCCCTCTGATGAACTGAGAGCCGATGCTGTCATTCCGAGAAACTCTAAAGCATTCGCAAAATGTCAAGAGTACAAGCTTGTTGGAGATGTACTTGGGAACAGTAGAACCTCTTAGAACCCTGTAGATCACGCTGTCTAGCGGTAGTTCAGAATGTGTGGGCCGAACAAGTTCAGCGGTCTTCCTGCACATCCATCACATGTCGAAACTATCAAAACGCAGGGAGGGAAAGCGATGGACAAAGAGGACTGGCACATGAACCTTTCCCACCAGGAGGAATCTTGTTTCACTCCCAGTGAGTGGTAAATGGCGCCCACTGTGGAAATCAAGTGGACATGCTGACCGTTCACCGGCCGAATGTTTTTGCAACCAGAGTGAACCGCCAGCTGTCGTCAGAAGCTCGTCACAGAGGCGTTGAGCTCGTCATGCAGCGAATTCGCGTGCGAACTCCGGGTGCCACTGGGGCCATTGGTACTGGCCATTCGGTAGCCATGATCCACGGTGGTCATGGTACCGCCAGCAGCAAAGTGGCGAGTGCAATTTTACGCCCGGCAATGCCGGCGACAGGCCAAGTGGTAAAGCTATTCTCAGCAAATCACTGAATGCTCTGATTATGTTCTTACGTTGAAAATGTTGCAAAATGTTCAAAGATATTAATAAAATATAAGGGAAATTGTTGAGCAACATCTCTATCAAAAGAACAAAGGATCCACCGCTTTGACATCCAGGCTAGTTCTTAACTGGAGATTACAGGACTGAAACTCAAGACTTCGTGAAAATGCTCCTCTTGCAGTCGACATGAGAAGGAAGTAGCTATCTTTCAGGGCCGGTGACTGCAATCAACAGAATCAACACAGAACACGTACAGGAGTGCATTTGACGATGTGTAACATACGCCTCGGCATCTGCCGCAAAATGTTCAAAGACCAGTCATCCGCATTCCCACAAAAGAACACAATGAGACATCTTCAGCATCTTCACCCGCACTGCTTGCTCAGTAACAAGAGTGGCCGACAAGGGAAAACCAAATGAGATCGGGTCAGGCACCTCAAGTTTTTGAACAAACCAACAATGCAACCATATCAATTCATACACACAGTTTCTGATTTCCAAATGTTTCCAAATGTTTCTCACCATTTCTCACCTCAAATCAGGCCATTGTACAGGTGCAGTTCTCTACCGAAGTCCACCTACACACGGAAAACTAGACCGCTGAACCTATTTACATGTAAGACAAGCAAATGGTACGTGGAAGCCTCACAAACTCGGACGGGGTGACTGATCTTGAGCGTGCAAAAAAAAACACTCGCCGCAAAAAATTCTACACTTTGATCCTCCAGGATGCGTCCTCAAGGAACTCTGGGATCAGTCTCGATGCATTCGATGCGATCAAAACGCAAAGTCCAAGAGCACATTCAGCTACACTAAGGGTCATTAATATACGAAATGAAATAATACATTAACTTTAGCCACTTTGCCTACGACAACTTCGCCGAATAGTTTTGGTGTGTTTTGGTTCGAGTAAACTCCAGTTCCACCTGGCTGTTACCGTGCATGATGTTATGCACTAGATACCATTCCAAAATAGAGTGATATGGTGAAATAAGGGACCTACAAGATCCCACAAGCCAAAAAGTGCCTTTGTAATAGGTCCGGCAGGGAAGGTGAAATTGTTCAACCATATTCCACCACCTGTTTCACCTATCGCACAGAAAGCCTTGGAGGGTGTTGAGCAGCTAGATGAAAGAACTAATATCTACCAGTACCAGGAACAAGCGCCGATTTCAGTAGATCTACCACACTAAACATGTCGCTCTGGAAATCAGAAGTGGCAAAGCAAGCAACTAGTCACTACTCACTAATTAGTCCAAGCAAACCTACCTCAGTAACGTGCAGATTCTCCCTGCATTGAGATGAGCTCAGCTCTGCAAGCCAAGGTCGAGCTCCTCAATTTATTCAATATACATCACACATGTTTCATATGCCGAAAGGCAGCATTGGCTCTTGGATGCTGTCGGATTCTCCCAGAAATTCCGAAGAAGTGTAGGTCAGGAATTCGAGCACTTGTGGCGTGTCCAAACACGCTTTCCATTACACTGCTCAAGCCAAAAGACTTGCAGCGCCTCCATGCGCCTCCCTACATGCAGCCCGCAACTTTCCGGGTCCAGCTGTTACTCCTTGGCGAGCAGCCCAGAAAGGTCTTGCAGAATCTTTCAGTGTTGAAAACTGTTGGAACTTCTAAGGTATCAAATCGTGGGTTCCGGGTCAATGTGGATTTGGTTTTTGTTTACGTATGAATGCAAGCTTTCAAATTGTGTTATGGGTCCGTAGTGTCTGGCCCAGCCACTATGGTCTCTACTTTATTTAACTTTTCTGCGGAGTTTATGTTGTGGAGCGTTGTTCAAAGGGATCTATGCCTCCTGAATGGGACCAGAATCCCGGGTGAGCGTTAAGAACGCCGAAATGCCCATTTAGGCCCAACACTACAACAGTCACTAGCATCTTAGCACCACTGCAGGGGCTTCAAATGGGCACTTTTTCACCAGCCTCAGACCAGACCTTTGAGTGTTGATAGCTAAAGGCCCTCTGTGCAAACATCAGGATGTCTGGCAAACAAAGATATTATATACGTATAAATAAATATAAATATGTATAAACTATAAACAAAGTGTATCGTCTTATCGTCGCCACCAGATTGATCTAAGTCGCAGAACCGCCTGAATTCTCACGTCAGTCCATGTGCCTCCTCAGTCCTCATGGAAAGTGGGATGGTTACATTTCCACAGTCGACCGTTCAAAAGTTCCTGCAAGTGGAAGATATCTGAAGGCAATTTCAAGCAATGATCAAGGGCGCAATTCTCTACCACTTAAAGAATGTCAAGTGCAACAGTGCAACATTGTGTCAACGTGGGACAATAAATCTGTTCCTTGCTTCCTACCCAGATGTGCCCAGCTCAAGACAAGTCTTCAGTCCTCTGCGTTTTGGAGGGCCTTAGTTACCACAAGATCCCCTATCAACCCCAAACAAAGGTTAGACATCTACTGGCAGTGGTGGGGGAACACACCAATCACGTGTAACAGGCGGATGACACTCCCGGCTCATTCTGGGTCACTGCAGTCCAGCGACAAAACGCAAAACTTCTTCCGCCTGGCAGACAGCAGGGCTGTGGTACAATCACAAAGTAACAGATTGAATCAGCACAGTGCTGTGATGTACTGGGAGCTCCCGGCATAAACTGATGGAATTCTTGTCCAATGCTCGACAGCCAAATGTGCTTGGCTGCTAGACGACCAACATGTCATTCTCAACCGGAAAGATATGGTGAACTCACCAGCACCATTGATTTTAAACTCATGGGGGCCAACATGGGCCAACCACGCAACACTTCCAGCATATTCCAGTCAGCCAAAGCATCCTGCAATTTCTTTTCCCAGCCATTTCATGACACGTCCCAACTGCCTCTGTAACACGGCGGTGAAAGTCTTCTCCAAGTCGATGGGATGAAAGGCTCAACAGGGCACCAAAAGACATCCTTCCGCATCCCGGAAAGTGAATCCAAAACCATTAGTTGTGCAAGATTGACGGAGGGTTCGTTGTCAATCCTGACTACTCCCAACAGAAAATTTGAACTACAATTCAAATCGGAACAGTGCCACCAAAGATTTCCCCTTGAGTGCCAGTTAATACGCACCGGAAGGGGAATACCAATCTGGTCTCAGGATCACATCCCAAAATTCAGGCTGCTTCCAAGGTTCAATCCAACTGCTACTGAGCCCATCAAGCTTTCCAACACGACCACTGGTGGCAAAACTGCTCTAGTCCAGACAAAGGCTGCAGTAGGTCATGTCCTGCCCATGACTTTGTCCAGCTTCTTGATGCGCTGGTTCTCAGCCACACCATGTACAGCTTCCTGGCAAAGCAGTGGCAATGGCCGCGATGGCCATCTGAGCTCAGCACAATTTGGTTTGGGTCATTGGTTGCACCAAATTCATGTCACGTCAATTGCAAACACTCCAATCCTGTGGGAAGTATGCACCTCGCACTGCACCCTGTCAGATTCAATTTTCCTTATATTTGCTGCATGTGAATACAATCCTCACAATGCAGAACTGGCTGCGAGACACCACGTCTAGAAGCCCAGTTCGGTTGTCGTAGATAGGAGCAGTGCAACCATAACCAATTTCAGTGTGTTCAGGCTCGAATCATCCCTACTAGCCGAAACGAAACAGCTTACTGTATGCTGATCGCAAAAGAGCAGGAAACCCATGGCGCATAGCGTTGATGATATGATAATATGAAGTAAAGTGCAATACCTGGTGTAGGCCAAACGGTTCAGAACATCCCGCCCCTACCTGCTCGTAGATTGCCAAAATTGGTCGTGCAGCTTCCAACATTTCTTTCCTGAGGCTGTTAATCGTCAGTGGTGGGTGTCCAAAAAAATTGCATGGAGAGAAGCAAAAGCATAAGGCCCCATATTTCAATTGGCAAGGTCCTAAAGCCAATGAAAGCGTAGCAACACCATGCATGGTTCTGTACTGTGATCATTTTGATCCACAACTCCCAAACACTCCCAAATCCCCCCAATCATTCCCAGCCAATTTCACCAAGTCTCTGCTGTGCCCGACGGTAGAGGAAAGTGAGGGCTGTACCCAACAGTTGGGCCTGGCCCGTGGGCTGGAAAGATGCAGACATAGCTTCAACAACCCTTGGGCAATCAGATGTAATAATATGTAATAGTAGATTGTAATAGATCAATCAGAGTCTTCATCATACTTCAGCATACTTCAGCCATCTTCAGCATACTTCAGCCATCTTCAGCCATCTTCAGTATACTTCAGCCATCTTCAGCCATCTTCAGCCATCTTCAGCCATCTTCAGCCATGTTTGTAGGTAGATGGTTTGGATCTTCGCATGAAAGATACAGTATGTTTCGATATGTTTTAGTCATCGTCCTTCATCGCACAAATGACGATGACGGTGGTATCATCATTGATTGGAAGCAGCTTGACCGCAAGGTGGCAATACACAACAGCAGTGACGCAGTGAAATAAAAATGTTTCTGAGTACATGTGACAGTCACATACATTACAATACATAAGAATTCCATAGAATTCCAACACAGACCATGGAAAGAACAACCTTCTCTAGGAATCATGCTTGCTGCCACTCCCCGAAAACTCTATCACCAGATCAAGAAACAACGAGATTCCTATCATGTGACTTCATTATGCAACCTTCGCTGATGCTGCGTCTTGCAGCCATGATTTTCCGCAACCATCCAAACTAGGACTCAAGGCTGCTTCACGACAGTGTAGCCCGAGCCTTTGACAAGCCATCAAGCAAAGAGCGCTGTTTCTTGTCCAACTTTGCCTCACATGATGACGACTTGAAAGTGCTCTAGTCTTTGAAAGTGTTGCTGCACATTGTTTCTGTCTTTCTAAATTGGGCACACAGGAGACCAAGCAGCCACTGAACTTTAGCTTTTGATGCTTTTTGAGTTTCAGAAAAAATGCCTTCCATCAGCATTGATTCAACCAAGATTTGACCGGCCACAGAACCTAGAAAAGGTATGAAAATCATGTAAAATCTAGAGCTTTGTGACCGTTCCCTTCAGAGTGCGCGAGTAACTGATAACAACGCCTCGTGTGCTGGGTGTGGCAGATGGCAATAGTTGCCTCAGCACCACACATCGATGAAAGCCTTGCAACGCATGGCTATGAATATGCGCAAACAGGGGTTGAATTAAAAGGAAGTCTGATGACGAGTCTGGAGTCTGGAGTGTCAAGAACTTTGACGTATATGGAATCCTGGCGTGATCAAAAAAGAAAATGCGGCTCGCGTTTGAACCCCTACCAGGCCTTACCAAGATTCGACAAGTCGTTTGGCTGCAATAAGCTGCAATTAAATGGGTGCCAGGAAAAAAGATAAAACATGGCAAAACTGCGTGGTATCCAAAAGCAAGACAGCTAGCGATTTGCGAAAGGGAGATGTTGTCGGGACTGTGCTGGTCCCTCACCTGAATGGTCCTAAACGGTCCTGGTTAAACATGCGGTTTTTTAATGTGTTTTACATGTTGTCACCAGGTGCAGAATGACCTGGAACAATTGCTGTTTCAGGCTGCGAAAATGGCAAAACCAGCAGCGACATCGCAAACAGTTTGATGGATTTTGTTTGCCAATGCTGCTTGGATTTCCCGCAGTACTTCCGCATGCTGCGCGCAGCTTTCACTAAGGCAACCACAATCCGAACCACTCTGGCAAAAGCCCCTGGACCCCGGGCGCTGTTGCAGCACTGAATTATGAACAGTCTGCCAGGCTGCCAAACATGTCTGCCCCAAACCTCTAAAGATAATGTGGTGGAATTTGATCATCTGACAAAGTCTCAGTCGCAAGTCCCTGTGATTTGCCAAGCAAAATCTCATTGTCAATCAGCTAGGCGGCGGGAATCAGAAGGCACCCTCCCTTAATTGCACTCCTTATCCCGCCTTAAAAAATGCACGCAACGGCGGCGGCAAACTTCCGGATGTCCATAGCTTCCGATACTTCCCACGATTTCCACACCTGGAGGAGGTCATGGGGCCACAGGCTGCTTGCTGCAAGTTACTGTACTGAAGGCCATCTCAGCTCTGGGAGTCAAACAACAGGGAATGGAAAAAGGAAGCAACATTGAGCAACCACTACTAACCAATACTACCCTCTGCAAACAGTGCTACTTTTTGAAATTTTCGATTTTTTCAAACCATCAATTGGTCCCAAATCACATCGGCACCCCCCGAAGTGCACCTTCTGCTTCATCGCCAGTCACAACAGCATCAACAGATTCCTCTTCGTCCTTGTTGGAAGCGACTTCGGCGGCGTGTACTTCCGCCTCCTTGAGAGGGCACAAAGGAGTACCCAAAACTTGAGGCCAAGGGGAAAGGGACGAAACTTGGGAGGGTAAAGGGAGAAGGAGGAAGTGCGCTAAGGGCAATGTGTCAGGAATTGGGAAATAAGGAGTGGAGAGTAAGCCTGATGATGCTGAAGATGGTTGTTGTGACGATATGGCGGCGATGTTCCAGTGGGAGGGATTGAGGCACTGCAATAACGATTAGAAACGATGCAAAGTATGCCGAAGGCGGTTGGCTAATGCTAGTTCAGTGTGTTGTGGGAAAAATACTCGGCGCACTGTCGGTTGATAGCACATTACATGATGACTTATTACGGCGTTAACTGCTTCATGCGTCTGCCAAAATAAACATTCAATGTCAATGTCGCTGTGTGTGCCTGTGTGCGTTTCATTTTCGCATAGGTGACGAGAGCTTGTGACGGAGCTTAGTTCCGTTGAGACCACAACATGCACCCTTGCTGATACTGATGCGAAAGAGTCGAGGGGTGAATGGAGCGCCAAATCCAAATTGTGGCTTGAAAGCCAAAAGAATTTCGCGTTGAGGTTCATTTCGTGTCAGTTTTGCCAGCGTTGTGGGCGGCCAGTCAAGCAGCCCACCCTTATCTGCACTGCGGCCACACTTTTTTAAACAGCCGAGAGGAAGAGTGCAGCAGGGCTCAGTTTCGTGCAGCAGGGTTCACTTTCTGCTGAAACGTTTCTGCTCCTGCAGACGAAGTTCAGCAGGGCTCACTTTGCTCAAATTGAGCAGCAGATCCTGGGCCGCGGAGGAAAGCTCTGCACTCCCTGCTCTTCTTGCTTGCACTGCTTTTGGCCATGAAGTGGTCAGAGGACTGCCAAGTAGCGGCGGTAGTGGAATCTACGTTTCATGTCAGCTGCATGCTCCATGGTTCCATGGTGCTGCAGACCACGAGAAAATTCAAGCGCATCAGGGCGGTGCCTTCTGGAAAGTCATACTGTTTGTATTCCTTGTACCTGAGTTGGAAAAGCTCAAGATTATGGCTGACGCCAATCTCGAGGAGATCTTTTGTCACAAATCGGATGGCCAGGCAATGAGTCACATAGATCCCGCGATTAGTCATATCCCATGGAGAAGTGGGCCGCAACGAACGGACCAAGGTATCTCGCAGACAGACTTGCCTCAGCCGATCTCGGGAGAAAGCTAGGCCGTTGCAGAGTTGCTGCTCCAGCGTCTTCAGCGACAGATTCTTGAAGTCCCCAGACCCTGGGAGGCCTCATCCTCCCTGCACCACTTTGGAAACTCGCAGGCCGGCGGCCACAGAGAAGGAAGGACGACAAGGACGGACGACAAAACGCGGGTGAAAGACAGGTGAGTTGAGTCAAACAGCCGACAGTTGAGGATCTATATATCTGCACTTTTACAGTTGGGTTGAGTCAAACGGCCAACAATTGTATTTTCTCCCTTTTCGGCCTTCTCAGCCAACACTTCCGCAGTGTATTGCTGCAGCCAAGCACTCGATTGCACCATCCAGTCCCTCTCGAAATTGGGGCGATGGCGTCACCATCAAAAGGCCATGCCTGCAAGAAGGCTTTTCTGCACACCATCTAGTCGCTCAGCGTAAAGCGATACCTCTGACTCTGGTTCTGTTGTTTCTTTCCGGTGATGGTTTCTATATTCTGTGGAACGTCTGAAAAGCCTCTTGTCGTGCCATTCCACGTCATCCTCTCTGTCACCTCCGCATTTCTGTCAAGCTCGTGGTGCACCGCAGAGGAACTGGTGGTGGCAGCATTCTTGCTGCCCTCTCACTTTCGGCATTCCAAGAACACACGGCACCTTCCAGCTGCCAGTCAGGGTGCTTGTCATCGATGAAGCGACCTGAAGCTTTGAAGAATGAGATGCATGGAAGAATGCGTTCAACTCTGTTTTTTTGGCGAACCCTCACAGTGGTTTGGACAAGCCGCTTGACACAAACAGAGATTCAATGCGTTCAACTCTGTTTTTGCTGAGCCCTCGAGTCGTTTGGACACCTGCTTGACTCAAATGGCCGCGCAAACTCTGGCAAACACATGGCATGACATGACATGAGACCTACCAACCATGAAATGCTGCCCAGAGGACTACCCTGCAAATCCGGAGTCAACTCATCGACAGCGTGCGCAGGTGCTTGGACCGAAGCAGCTTGCGCAGGTTTTGCCCCTGCTGGCGCAGCTTGTGCAGGTAGTGCCCCTGCTTGAGCTCTCTCGTATGCCTGGGTGGCCTGTTCTCCTTCGAAATCTCTGGCGGGTCTTTGCTGTTCGGCCTGCAGCAGCCGCATCTGCTCAGCAAGCCTCTGGTCATCCTGTTGCAGCTTGAACTCTCTCAGCTCAAAGCTCTTCTCAGCTAACTGTTCACGCAGATCCACGCGCATCTCCTGAGCCTGAGCTTGGGCTTGAGCTTGCGTCAAGCTCACTCCGGCCTCTCGCAATGCCTCTTGCAAAGTCATCATCTGTTCGTAGACACTGGGACATACAGAGAGGGTAGAAGCTACGGACATGGACCAAGCGCTGGAGGTGGCGTTCTGTTCGGAGCTCAGGGAGGCCTGCATCTCCCAGGGTCTTAGGAGATCTGCATCTCCGGCTGCTTTCCAGAAAACCTCATTTCCTGGTGGGAGGCCCGCATCTCCTGGGAGCCTTCCATCTGGGAGCCTTGAGGTTCAGACCCTGAATCCATCACCTGCGAAGCCTCTTGGACAGGTGTTGAACCGTGAGGATATCCTCCTTGTTCTTGTATCAGAGGAGTTCCAGCACGTATTTGAATCACTTCTCTCATGGCTTTGCAACGTGTGCCCGCTGGTGGGCGCTTTGAGAGGAAAAAAGACACATATCGCACTGGGAGTCACTTGATTCGAACCAGACACCCCCCTGACAACCAAGATGTCTCTTGATTGATTTGACCCACAGATATTGGAGCTCTGGATTGCTTCCTTCCCGAGAGGAAGCAACTTCTGAAGAATTGTGAAGGAGCCAAAGCCCTTTGCAAGCTACATAACCTGAACGAACAAAACAAAAAAAAACGGGAGATGGAAACCCGCTTTCAAGATGGTCCCATGCAAGTTGCGCTCTGCCACAAAGCCCGCCTCCTCATGCTGCTCCACCGCACGACCAGTCACGGTGCCAATCTCGCCAATCTCCTTTAGCACGCTCTATTGCAACACATGGAAGATTCTTGCTGAGGGGTTCGATACTCCACTACAATAGGAAAGGCCCTGCGAACCACCTAGTTTTGATTGCATAGCAAGCTCTTCACGTAGACATACACTATGAAGAAGTTTTTTGGGATGGTCATGGTGTTGGGTGCAGCTCAGTACGCACAACCAAGCAGACCCACAGGTGTCTGACTCTCAGACTAATAGCATATCTCTGGACCCTCCACTGTGGGCATATACTCCAGCCAAAACAGATCCTCCGAGACAAGCCTCAAGTATCCCCGAGTCACTACTGTCCATCGAGGTATGCAACGGCCAAGGAAGTGTCCATACCAACATGCCCACCTATGCCTTCACAATACGGAGTTACAGTCGGGAGGCAACATTCCCCTCCGAGTTTAGCTTGCAAAAGGTGTGCAAGCACTTCAATTGCTGCCTCTGCACACCTGGACCCATTCAGAAATTTGAGAATCATGTACAATGTAGATGCATCGAAGGCGGCACAGCACAGGTTTCCACAGGCTGCGATTCTCGAAGAACTGTCCTCACCACGGAAGTTCAAGTCGTTGACATAGCCTGTAGTTTGCAATCACAAGTTTTGTCCGGGCCAAAAAAATGCCACAAATCGATACAAACTCAATCATCCATCGTTGATCAGGAAAGGGGCTGTATGCTATAGCATGAGCTGTGGTGTCATGACGTATCCACAAGAAGATCCGAAGGCATAATGTCCCACCATCGATGAGGCAGCGTATTTCTCAGAGCGAATAACTGATCCAGTCACATGATTTCACGTGTCATGTCCATCTATGTCCAATTAGCTCCAATTGTGTCCACCTTCATCAAACATCAAAGAGCAGCCGCCAAGTGACAGTAGAACTTAGGCATAATTAATCTGACTGCTGTTGGCTAAACAACATTCCTAGCTGGTTGGAAGCAAGGCGATCAACTTAGGCGATCAAGTACTCCTCAGCCTTGCTTCAAGCAACTCAGTCACGTTCGCGAGGTCAGCGATTTAGTCATCTATGGTCAGCTCTTAGATATATCAAATAACTTACCTTAATTACACTTCATTCCCCAAACATCCCAAACTCATTCCCCACACTGGCAGCATCTGGCAGATCCCAGCGATGTGCCTTTCATTTGCTCCTCCACTTGGTAGGCATCCAACTGGACTGTCTCGCGAAGTCTACGTGGAGCTGGGCAACTATGCGATCGCACCTGGGTCCACTGGGTCCAAGAGAAGTCACAATTTCATTCACGTTTGCACCATGTTGCACCCGCAGATGGGGCTTCGAGACTTGATCCTTACGTTTGGGACATATGCGCAGGCAGACGAATGTTCATGAGGTACATAATGGTACACAGCAAGTGATTTGATGAGTAGTTGAGAAACCTGCCCGGCTATGCAGCAAACACGGTATGCGTCGCCTGCTCCGTTCCAAGGCACCCTCTCCTCGCGACTGTCCTCCTTCACGTCAATGAAGGTTGATCGATATCTAAGTCAATTCAGAAGTCTTCCAATTGAGTGGATCAGTTCGCATCAGCTTGTGCTAGTGCGCTCTAGTGCATGCAACTTGGCAGACTAGGACCTGATTACCAGCATCTGTATCTACAAACAGCCAAGACTCTATATTATCATTATTCATGCTTTTGGATAGCTTGTGTCAAAACCCACAATCCAGTTCCGGGTGAGTTCCCCAAACGATCTCCAGACATTGAACAAAACCCTCGTTTTGAAGCGCAGAGACAAACCCTGTGTAAAAACGCAAGGAGGCCTCCTTTTGAATAGCTCAAGCGTGCAAATTCTGGTCCCTGGACATTCACATCAGCATACCAAGAAACTCAAGCTCCCAGGCGATCATATTGTCTGCAGCCTCAGCAGATCTCGAGAATTAGCAACGCCCGCAAGCATCAAGCACCATCTGTTGCTTTAAGTTTCCAAACGGCAATCGACACAGATAGCACCACTATAGTCCCACCATGTCCCACCCTTGCTAACGCTGTGTTTTTTAATCTCCAAGGCTGCAACGCAGGGATTCGTCGTGTTCCTCGAAACTCTGAACCAAAAATGGCGGCAGGCGGCAGCTGTGTGAGCGAATCTCACCAACAACTCCAGACCAACTTGAAATGCTAGAGTCTGCCAGAGGCTCCTGTGAAGCGGTCTTGGTTGTGAGGGTCAATCCTGTGCTAATGTAATTATTCGTAAGACTTAACCAGCACGTCTCCCAGTATTTGCTACATTTTGCCACTGTCTAAACTATGTTCAACTTGCAGGGCAAAGCTTTGCAAGAATATCTGGAAGATCCTGGAAGACTCACTCCATCATGGAACCCACCAACTCCATCACCCTTGCCACATGGTGTTGTGACCTGCGCGTCCGCTCATCAGAACCAGTGCTGCCAATGAGATCGCTCACCACAGACAGGGGCCCTGGCATCGCAGAAAAGATTGAGTCAGCTAAAGTCTACACTTCATATGAAGTATGTTTCGAGATGTTGGAGACGTACAGGAAAATAACGGACACTCGGGTGCAGTGCAGATGGTGTACTCCCGCCAAATCTGGTCTAGTTTTTGTGTTCCAGACGGTCACACTCCCCGGGTGACCTCCCTCATCAGGTCTTGCCTCAGATCTTCACAGCGGCTCCGAAACTGCACACGTCTCATCTTGTCTCTTTCTTCATCAAGCTACATCTTCAAGAAATCTTTCCAAATAGCACTCCTTGAGCGTGCAATCTTGTGCAATCTTCATAGTGTCTTGTCTGCTGATTTGAACTCACCAACCAGTGCTACTGACCATTTGACGACCGAAATTCCATGGATGTCATGAATTCACATGACGTAGAATTAAACCCAGTTCAGTAGCTGAGCTTTTAATTTCAACACACAAGAGTCCACTCCTCCATAATACCCAAATCATCTCATCCCAAATCATCCCGAAGCCATCTCATTCTGTAAACGCGGGACGCTCAAACTGCTAAAGTCGGGCTCGTGTCGTGCTCTGTCTGCCCTGGTATCTCTGTGTCCAACTTCTCAGGCCCCACTTGGGCTGCCCGTGCTGGCCCAGCCGGCCTGGGATGTGGGAGATGATGATTATAAAATAGTTTCAATGTATTGATGATATGATGGCTGAAATAGATTAGGCTGAAATCAGGCTGAAATCCTATATGTTACACCCTTACACATTGTTACTCTGTTATGCTACTGTTACACCAACCACCTCTGCTAATCTCAGCAGCTGACTGTGCATCATCTCCAGACTCTTTGCCTGTGATTGGATTGTGGCAAAGGCACGCAATCTATTCTAGACAACAGAACAAAGCCATACAAAACCATACAAATCCCCTGAATTCCTGCAGATCAACTTCAAACGCAACCTCTGCTCTTTTGCATCTCGATTGTTCCTGATATCATTGACCAGCTCATGCATATCATGGCGTAGTCATAGTATCTGACACTTTAGAACCCAAGGGCCATTTTTCTTGCAGGGTTCCAAAACAGCTCTGCCATCCGCACCGATCCGCACCTGCAAGTTCAACAATCTGCTTCCACTCCGGAGAGGTGCGGGTCACCAATGGGGCGATCCTGAGTGCCACAAGAACTGGCGGTGAGATGCGGATAGTTTTTGAGGATACCTTGGGCCTCCAAGTGGGCACAGAGGGTTTCCTTCCATGTGCTCATTGGGTTTGCACATGTTTGTATTGGCATCTATGTGAGATCATTGTATCCGTGACCCCTCATGAAATATATTACACACGGGTTGAGGCGAGCAGGCAGGCAGCTGACGCAGCCTGACCTCATGAAATATAAAATTCATAAACCACCTGTTGGCCCCGACTGGTCCGGCACCTGGCGGCAATTTTCCTCCAGTCCAGCCCGTCTGGCCAAGAGTTTAATCCTGAGATCCAAACACCCAAGCGGGCCCCACGCCAAAGAAACCCAACAAGGCCTCAGTGAAGTCGAAGGACGTGGATGCACAAAATATCGTTGCCCTGGAGGGAATCGGATCGAATGGGGCAAAGTCAGAATATGTAGGAATTCGATACGCAATTAATACTTGAAGTACAAATCCAAATTGCGGAAGGATCTGGGTTTGGGTCGGAACCGCATACCCTTCGTCAACATCCCCAAAATGACCCAGAATAGAATCTTTAGATTTTGACGTTTGACCCATTCCTCTCTTGTTTTTTGTGTGCAAGGACCCCAGAAATGATCTGGTCTGGACCACGCCAGGAACGACCCAACCTTGCTGAAGCGTCATACTTGCAAGAACATTCATTGATCAACAATGCGCCAACACTGACCACGCATACCTTCATGTATTGCCTCACCATCAATGTGTCAGAAAGAGTCGGGAGCGTGGGAGTCCGCAGAGCTGTATACTGTGTAGATCATGCATGGTACATCTTCATACCATCTGATACCTATAGAATCCTATAGAGCTAGTCGATAGATCCTATAGATCCTATAGACTATAAACTTTGTGACACCTTGTGACACAGGAGATCTCGAAAAATCCCACAATGCCCAGCATCAAACGCCCAGTGGGAGGCCAAACTCCAGAGGCAGCACCGAAGGCAATGAATCTGGATCGGTTTGTATGGTGAGGCCCCAGACACGACAGTACTGGACAACTAAATATTAACTCTGGAAATTCTAAAGTATTCCAAAAGTGTCATAACCTCTCACAATCTGAAACATTATGAATTATATCTAAAAATGTATGAACATGACAAGAAATGCTTGATGCAACAGGTATCATGGGTAAGATGACTTGCTTCCGAGGTCACAGCAGGCGCCCCACAGCACTTGCTTCGCCTTGGCAACTTCTCGAACGGCGTGCTGGTGTACTCCAGCTGCAACCTGGCCATAGGAAGCTCCAAAATCCAGTTTGCTTATTAGCTGGAGGATCCCATCTAGATCATCTTAGATCATCTTAGATCATCTTAGATCATCTTAGATCATCTTAGATCATCTTAGATCATCTTAGATCATCTTAGATCATCTTAGATCTAGTATGATCAATGTATGATCTAGTTAGTGTCAGTTACAGGTTTTTGGAAGTGCTCTTTAGGTCCACCGTCCCATCCGAGCGGAGATACATCCCATGATGGCCTGGCCACCTCTTGCTCAGTTCGTGGGAGGTTGCCTGGACCCAAGGTTGGTCCTGGCTGGTAACATCCACCAGCCAACTTTTGTACATCATGCTTTCATAGTCTTTCAATGTCGTTCATGGGCCAGGTGAATTCGAGAAGCTCACAAGCACCAACAATCAGTTCACTGAGATTTCAACACCTTTGCATACTCAACTTCTGGATCTTCCATGTGTTGCGTCTGCTGAGCTTGCCTACTTATCAATTGAATCAAGTCAGATTGAGGGCCACATTTGCAAGCAAGTTGTTCAATGTTGTTCAGCCTTCCAGGTTCCACAATGGACGCTTGGCCTACAGTACATTATCATACCAGTAGCACCAGTAGCACCAGTAGCACCAGGACCCGTCCTGCTACATCGAGCACTTCTGGCACATCCGCTGAGACGTGACCATCAGGTGTGACCACCTGAGCTTGATACTTCCCTATATCATGCTAGTATTTTTGGCGAGAGGTGAGTAGGGAAGTCCGGTGTAGTGAAACATTGGCAAACTAAACAATGTTTGGCTGTTGCAGTGGCACTGACTTGTTTGAGAATGCCTCGCTTGAGGGGTCTGCCAATTCAGGAAAGGGACATGTTCTGGGCAGATTCAGGGGCTAAAGAAGGCTACACGGCTATACACTCACCCGCACTTTGTCCATGGAACTACAGAAGATGAAGCATTCCACTTTCTTGCGCGTGCTACTGCTAGGCATGTGCAAGCCACAATTTGCAGTTTGGCATATTATCCAAATTGATACAATTGCATACTGTAATCAATCGTAGAGAGTGAAGGGAAAATTCAATGAGTGTGTCCAGAAACTGTCACCACTGGTGACCCCCACCACAGCGGAGGGTGTCTCCAGCAGCTCCTGGTCTTCGTCGCGGTTGTGGCCATGCTCCCTGACCTAGGCGCATGCTTCTGATGCAGAACGATGATCGGTTGAAAGCTTCAGCACGAGTCATAATATCTCACAATTACTGATATTCCAAAGAAATACAGCACAAATCGGAACCATAGGACTAGTCCCAGATTCCACAATGAGCCTTGGCAGGGCTGAGTGGTCCGGGCCAAGCGATCTCTCCACTGGAGGAAGGCGCCAACCGCACACATAAACCTCGAAAGTGCAGCGAAGCATGGGCACAAAATCAACTCAGTCCAAGCACTTCCCACCCCCCCTTCATAATGCACCAAGATGTGTATTGTGCCAAGCCCGTGCTGCATTTGTGGTCCTGGATGCATCACTCCCATGCTGTTATCACTAGCACTCTCTAGCTATCACCAGGCAATATCAAACAATACAAAATACGAATCAGACACGGTCTGACTCTCTCCAGGCATCCCTGCAATCCATTTAGCCGCCAAATGCGGTGCTGACCCAGTCTTGCCGACAAGGCCTAAGGCCCATGTCATAGATGTGAGTTTGCCCCCCGATCCCCAGTGGTGCAGGTAGCCATGAGTGGTGTATTTGTGTGGAAGCATTGGAGATTGCGTGCATCTCGGGCAGGAACCTGCGCATGCACCGGTACAGTATCGATCTTCCACGCTGGGTACATAATATACATAATGCACCGTTGCAATGCGCTTGATGTTTTGCCTAAAACCCGATTCAGAACTGCAAAAACCGGAAAAACCCAACACGGCCGGTTGCCCTGGAGACCGTGAAACCAAGGTGATTACGTGTTGTTGTGAAATCCAACACAGCGACAAAGCGCCGCCAGGTCATGTAAAGCCCCAAAGAACTCAAAGCTTTCTCTATGTTTCCATTCCTTCCCTTTCCCATCAATTGCAGTTGGGCTATCAGGAATCCCTGTCCTGAGCAACTCATTCTGCCATGAGGATCAATGAGGTACTGATCTGACACTCGTGGTGTGGTGACGTTCCTGGTTTGGCGTCTGGGGGTCCCTACGGCGCCCGCCAAGGATGTGGCCGTGCCCGAGAAGGCCAGGGCTGAGCCGGTGAGGGCCATGGGCCAAAACTGACATCGACGTTGTAGCAGCAATCCCCTCAACTCTTTCGGATTATACCGGTGAATGCCATAGTTGAATATTGGCGCGGCCCCTTCCCTCAGCCTAACATAGCATTCACATCCACCAGCTCATGCAACTTATCGCCAGCCAAGGGTTCCTCAGACAGCAAGCTTGAATGCTCGTTCAGGGTGGGATCTGATTGGTATGATGTACCCCATCTCTAGGTAATACGAGTAGCAGCTGATGCAGAACTTCAGTCCAGCTGAACTAGCACGACTGCACAAATAGATGTCCTACTTGCCCGGATTCAAGTGAAACAAAAAAAGTTTCCTGGATGCTGCGCGTGTACTGCGGTTGATATATTGGAGCGTCTAGGAACTTCTCGGGCAAACATGAAGTTGCGCTTCTGAAAAAAATGAATACACTGCACGTACATGCTTTCAAGTGTCACTTGGATCTACTGCGTAGAGAGCTACTGACCTCAGCAAAAGCTGCAAGCAGACTTTTTTGTTTCGGTGAGCAGGTGTCATCACAGTTCACAAACAATGCGAAGCAGCACAGCTGGGATCGCTACATCAGTTGTCGCACAGCAACGCCAAAGACAGTGCTGCCACAGGCCACCTGGAAACTCATGAAACTCTGAATGGATGCTTCAAGGGCTGGGATCCGCACAAGCATCAACTCTTGTGAAAGGCCAATTGATGCAGATACATGCAGATGGTGTCCAATGAAAAATGTGCAGAATGTTAGGAGAATAGGCCGGGGAAACCAACATGTATTTTTTGAACCTGCAACCTCGGCACCCCTGGACTATGAGTATCAGTATGAACTACTAACCCTTCAGCCTAGAGCGACTACAAACAGAACCAGTCCAGAATTTTACCGGGTCACCGAGGGTTTTGTCAGTCAAACGAAAATACGCTTGAAAGAAACAACTCTGCTTCATCAAGCCGCCGTTGCTACACATGCATGCTTTGCGGCATCTTTTCGCTCAAATGTCAAGCGTCACAGCATGAAACGAGTCGAAGGGAAAGTGGTAAGAGCTTTGGGAGGCTTTGCATTGGCCTTCCTTTGCCTCAGCATGCCATCTGTGGCGTAGTTGACAGAGGAGTGTAGGGTCTGCTGAGATCCCTTGGCTCCTCTTGGCTCTAGTATACCACCATGTATCAAAATCATTCATGGTATTCATGGTATTCATGGTGAATCTTCTTCAGCTCATCTACAGTACGGTCAACTACAGTCCTGTGATGATGATGATGATGATGATGATGATGATGAGGAGGAGGAGGAGGAGGACGACGACGACGGCGGCGACGACGACGACAATGACGACGACAATGACAACGACACTCTTGGGGTGTTGAAACCAATGAAACCATATTATGAAGCTCACGATTTCCATCGATTTCCTCGGCTATGGGCCAGGTCCAAAAACTGCCGCACGTCGAAGCCAACATGACACGAGTCCACCTCAGCCATTGAAGGCATCCTCCAGTCATGATAAAATTGAGAGATATTGGGAATTTTGTCGGACCATCCTACAGCTGTTTTCAATTCCTTTCGTTTGTGGTCACCTTGTGTCAGAAAATCGTAGAAAATATCTTCCACAAAATTCCACAAATACTGTTTGGCCATCTTGACTCTGCTTTCCAAGTTGCATCGGCCCTACTCAAATGGTGCAACTCTGGTTGAGGTGCAGTCATCAAGGTGGGACACCTGCAGAATTCTCGGATGGGAAAAATCTACTACAGACACGTGTAGACAGATTGCAAGATGAACACCTATCGTCGTCTATCGTCAGTATCTCATGAAATCATCATGTTGAATATGCATGGACTACTGCCAGAGGTGAGCGGGCTCTGAAATAAGCGATTAATTGAATCGATTTGGCTGACTTTTTGTCCGAGTAGTTAGGAGCTCACTATATCGATTGAGTTGGTCAAAAGAACGTTCCTGCCATTTCCTGCCTTATTGTGTTTCGTTTTCTGAGAATCTTTTTCTACCAATCCGATGACCTTCCCATCAATCCATACACATTCCACCATCACCCCATATCACCCTACACCTTACTAAATATTATCCGATCTGCCTTCCTGTCAGCTCGCGCATGATGGTGCTGCCAGCGCTGCCAGCTGTCGTAGCTGTCGGGGTTTCAATGATGAACAGCTTCTCAAGGACCTGGCAAAAAATGATCAGATTATATCAGTTATATCACATCACCGTCCCTCAAAACTCTCAGGCCCTGTAGCGCAAACCACACTGCCCAAAGCCAAGGCTACACATTCCACCGATTTCACCGAGCCTCATTGTTCTGTGGCGATGCTTCCAAGTGGCAAAACTTGGAAATCATCCCTCCATGGCCCAGCAGCGCTACAACCACCTCAGGCGCCTCGATGTCAACGTTGTGTGAAAGACTTGCAGGGTCCACCAGGACCAAGCACGTTGAGAATCGTTGAGACATGTTAAGTTAAGGGTAAGTTAAGGGTAAGACATGTTGAGACTGTCCGGCAGAACGTTTCAGAGCATTGAATTTCGAGACCAGAAACTGCAGAGTTCAAACAGTTGCAACAATGGAAGTCTTTTCTACCCAGTGATGTTCATAGGCCCTTGCAGGTCCTTCAGCTTCACATCCTGCAAGGATACATCACATATCACATCACTTGCACCTCCATAGCATCGTATTCCACTCGCTGGAAGTTCGGCCCCTCACCTTAGCACGACCACCAACGACCCTTACGAGCATCAGCTTAAAGAAGGTTCTGTGGAAGGTTTCTGCAAAGAGAAGGCAGGAGGTTTCCTTCAGAAGTCCTCCTGATGTGCTCTTCCTCTCCACTCTCGTCTTGACAGGGATTCAGGATCGGATCTCTTCCTGGTAATTAGTTCATATTGGATCATATTGGTTCCATTTCTTAAAAAGCCCAAAGGGGGAGAATACCAGACCAAGTAGAAATTGACTTGTGCAAAAGCACCCAAATGTGCTGAGAAGCGATAGCTTCCGCCAGGCCAATTTAGCTCGGAGAAGGAAGTGGCAGAGGGATCCTGGAGCAGGGCGAAACAATGCGAAACATGTGACTCAGGTGAGACTAGAGGTGAAGATGGATCAAGTGCGATTCACCTGTGTGCAGGTGAGATTGGTTTTAAAAAAAGAAGTGGAAACGAGGATAACGAGGCATTTCCGTGCGCCTGCTGCATGAAGGCACTTTGCAGCAACTGCACAATGTGTAGATCCAGGTTCCAAAGTTTCTGAGGTGGAAAAGTTGCCCTGCAGACCTGCCTCCAACAGCGAGTGCAACAAATTTGCTGGAAGGCTCTCCTGAGATCTGCTGATGGCTTCTAAACGAGGGTCAATTCGACTCACAACACCACCTCAGCAATAAATCCCCAACACCTGAAATTTACTAACATTCTCAAAGAACCTAGTTTGACATATCTGGGACTTTCATGGTTCACACATGTTGACCAGGTCAAGCTGTGATGCTCCAGATCAGTTGTTGGCAACTTCTGTCCAAATCCAAGTTTCCAGGTGCTCTGTTTCTGCAATGCGAAGAGAAGGAAGCAGTAGTAGGGCGAGAAAGGCCTTGAACTTTGCGAACCTCAAAGGCGACTCTTGACTTGGACAGATTGGTAGACATATTCAATTGAATTCATAGGCATTCTGTGGATTTCTGCGGTCGTCTGGAACACATACCCGAGAAAAAGAAAGCACAAACACTTGACAGATCCTCACCATTGTCGCAGTAGGAGCGGTCGAACAACAGGACATACTCCGATTGTGTTTGCTGCCCGGCAAGGAGCTGCTGCTCTAAACGTGGCCAATCCTGGAAGCGTTCCAATCGCACGAACTTCAAGTACTGTGCTAAGAGCTCCTGCCGACAGGTGTAATGATCGGCTGTTATTGCTCTAGTGTGCCAGTGACATCCTTTAAACACTTTGGTCGCTTTACTTGCAATGAGAGCAGCCAATGGCTTGATGCACAATAGTCAGGGGACATTCAGGTTAGCACCCAACATTTCATGGTATTTCATGCCAAACCCAAATCAGTTGCATGCAAAAACCAAGCGACTGGTCCTAATATGTCCTAATGGACGCCAACCATATGGTGATCTCTTATCGATAGACTGAGTGGAGCACTTGTCAGCTTGGAAACGTATCACTTGTAGTGACCCCCACTGGTTGTGTATCTTCAAATTAAAATCTCTTCCAAAGCTCTTTGTCCACGTTTCTACGTCTCATCGCACTAGGATTTTTGCGCACATCATGCCCATTGAGAATGTGTGCAAATAGCTCATTTGAAATTTCCTGCACAGCTTCTCCTGACCTTCGAAAGGCCCAGTAGCATTAAAACAGCAAGATAACCAGCCCGGGAAGAAAACAAACAAACAAAATATTGAAAAAAAACTGCATATGCTACACTGCCCTGTGGCCCTGTCCTTTTGCAACGGAAGGGGAGCTGCAAAGTTGTCTGCCTGGCACAGAAGCAGGGCTGAGCCTGGACAGATTCTCCAGATGGATTCATTTCTCAACTGCCAAGAATTTTCTTTCTTCATAAGCCACTACTTGAAAAGCGTTGATGCAGCGCTGCCTGAGTCTTATTGACTGCTTCTGACTGGCCCAACGGATGCAGACCAATAGTAGATACATGTAGATACAATATGCCTTACCTCACTCCTAAATGCGGGGGCCTCGCTTCAAAAGAGCTCCCTTCACAATCGTACGGGCACCAAGGAAATTTCATAAGTCATTAAGAAAATCAAGGTTGGGATACATTTAAATAACTGCGTGCCACTTTTCGAACAAAATCCGGGATTTGTCCTGCAATGGCTGCTTGCTCTTGCAGCGCTCCGCTACAAAAGGTACCGGCATCACAGTCCTCACTGGAATGAGATCTGAACCACCGATTTGGCAACCAGGAAATTTCAGGCCTCCATGGGACAGACTCAGGGAAACCCACTGAAGAACCAGCTGCTGTACTGTGCCGCCTACAGTAGAAGTCCTTTCGTGTCTATGATGTGGTGTGTCGCGATGCAAGGTCCAACATGCAACAATCATGACTGTCAAAATGGGCAGCCAGGCACTTTCAAGATACTGGAGGTGTACGTGTGTGGTGGGTTGTCGCAGTTTGGAGTTTTTGTGTCTACATTTGCGATATAATGCAATATATATATATATACTGTATATATATTAATATTAAATAGTTATTAGGATGTTATTATGTCATTATCGTTGCTTCAAAGCAAGCAAAGCACATCGAAAAACTCACCCCGCGCCGCCAAGAGTCAAATTTGTGGCCAGGATGGAACAGCTCGATGATCTGCCATCAAGACATGGTGCCACAAACATGTGGTAAGCTGTCCTGCAAGCGAAAGGCCCGCTGTGCTCAACCACATATCACATTCACCTCTATGTCATGGATTGTGTCCGTCTCTCCCGTGCTAATTTCAAGTAGTTTAGCATATATATAGTTTTGCTGAATGGGATGGTCCAGCATTTAGTCCAGGACGATATACCCAAAGAAGTCCCAAGACAGAGATTTGTTCTGTCAGGATGCTGAATAGCACGTAGGAGCGTGCTGGAAGCGATCAAATGCAATCCTGAGCTGCGGGAACCAGAGAGAACAACCAGGACAGACCGCGGAAAAAGAAACTGGACAATCCTAACATAAATACGAAGTTTCTCCTCATCCTCCTCGTCCTCCTCCAACAGCTGGGGAGTAGAATACAGCCGTAGATGCTTTGTCTGGATCATCATGTTTTGTCAGGGTCATTGTTTCCGTCCAAGGCTCGCATTCCATGTTTAGATAAGAAGTGAAGCAATGCTTGACCGGCCTTGCGGCTGACAAGCGCAGCAAGATGACATGCGTGCTATGGTTTGATGAAGCTCTTTTGGTATATTGGATGATCTTGATATCTTGATTGTGTGAATTATGTGCTCAATGTCTTTCTGATACAACGAGCGTCACTGCTTCTTTCTCCAAAACCAACCACAAAACGTTCCATTGGCCTCCCGTATATTGTATTTCATTATATTTCATGGGCTGCACTATCGCTTGTAGTCTTTCATCCCTGTGCAGCTCCATGACATAAGCCAAAGAAACATGAAACAACATGAAACCGAAACCACATATTGTTCGACAAAAACATGTGCATCTCCAATGAGTTTCAATGAGGTTCATATTTTCGGCCGAAACAAAGCCGCTGGAACCCGCAGCAGACAGCAAAGCGGGATTGTGGCGGCATGGGCTTTATGCTCGACTCTTAAGCCTCCTGTCCTGCGATGTCCTACAAAGCCATCAACAGCAGAACTGTGGCACCTCTTCAGACTGTCGCTTTGAACAATCTGTCAGCATTGGATCCAACAGAAGATGGTGAAGCTTTGTCACCTTAGAGGAGGAAGTTTACTGTTCGTACTATGCTCCGAGTGGCCGTTTTGAAACTTTGGACAAACAGGCGCAGCGTTGGACTTTCTCCAATATCTCGTTTCCGGATATGTCCGGCCATTGAAGTTGCATCTATACATGTACAGCAGAATAGAAGTCTTCTTGATCCACTGCACAGTTGTCCTAGAAACAGAAGACACCAATAACAGAAACGGCAACTGCAGGAAGTCCGATGATCTACAAAAAGGTCTCTGTGCACCATCAATGGTCCGAATTTCCCTCCTTGTTGGTACTACCATATTCCAGCAGAAACCAAACATAACAAAACCATCCAAGGCACAAATCTCTGAGAATCTGCTTGAAGGACCTGCCAGGTCAAACTTTCGCCCAAGGCAAACGAATTGAACCTTCTGTAACCGTCCTACTGTCTCTGACTACCACTCTGATTGCACCCTGCGCAGCCTCCACAGTGCAGTCTTTGCCCTCTGGAGGTCCTGAGGGTTTGCAGCAATTCGCAGCAACTTGTTTTTGAGATGAAAGTTGAGAACTCTGAAAACGCAAGAAGAACTTGCATCAGTTTCAAAGAAATCTGTGTATTACGCACATACTGATATACTGTGTTTGATTGTGTTTATGAGACGGTGTTTCTGCTATGTTCGGTGACTTGGCCTTCACGTTTCGAAACTGCATGGAACATGGTTTCATCACATGCTCTGTGTCACTGATGGGGTGTGGGACGAACACAGCGCTGCACCACTTTTGTCCAGGTTTCTTGGTTGGAGACCGTAGTTTTTCTCAAGGCGGCACTGCTCCCCTGCAGGCCAAGTGTAGTTGGGCCTCGCTAGAGCAGGGAATTAGGAAAAACAAAACGGCCATTGAGGTATACCAATTTTAATATATTATGATGGCAATGTTTGTGGCAGTGGGTTGGTTCGTGAAACAGCTTCCAGTTTGGCCTATCCAGATTCCAAACATGAGAATCAGCGCGTTTTTGCATCCGAGTTGCAGGGCATGCCTTGGCAAACACGCAGTGACATCAACAGCTTGGCTAAATGAACACAGGGCTGACTGTAGCTGCGGAGATACATACCTGCTGTTCCCAAAACGTCCCAGAGGACAGGACTCAACATCAGAAACTTGGTCCCCGACATATTTGATATATTCATAATATGTCATAATCATGCATAATCTATATTCAGAACCAATTTGTGTCCGGGGTGAGAGTGTGAACATGAAACAGCCTGTGTGCAAGAATGAAGCCGCCAATTTCAACAAAGTGTTACAGTACCACATATTTTCTTGATTGTAGTAATCAGCTTGTGTACATGTGAAGCTTCCTGAAATTTAGAGATAATATAACATGTTGCCACCTTGAACCTAATGCAAGGACAAACAAACTGCCATCTATCAGCATCTATCGGCCATCTGCACGCAACAGAGTTAAGTGCTGATCTTCGGCTTAAACACGCCCCTTTTGGGATGTTTCCCGAAATCATGCAATCCATTGCAAAAAAATGCAGAAAAGATTCAAAGCAGCTTCCAGCTGAGGCATCAACTCCTGAATGGTGATCAATTCCCGAAATTGGATTGAAAGCGACAGTCCGTTCATTTAGCTGACCTGTGCAGAAGAACAAATTGTCGATGATGAATTGGCGGTGATGATGATGATGATGATGATGATGATGATGATGATGATGATGATGATGATGATCCATATTGGTGATTTAGATCGGTGATTTAGATCGGTGATTAGGATTGGTGATTAAGATTGGTGATTAAGATTGGTGATTAAGATTGGTGGTCGAGATTGGTGGTCGAGGTTGGTGATCAAGATCGATAGCAGTAGCAGCCGCCCGCTCCTCTACATCCTTGGCACCCTTTGCTCCCACTGCGCAAGCATTGAGTATGTTGGCGCAGCTCAGTCCGTGCCGAATCCAAAGCAGGCGAACCCGAAGTTGAAACGGGGGCAGTCCAGTGGTAGCACCGGTTCCAGCATCTGCACCTAGTGGGACGGGCAAAGCCCACCAAATTCTTCATGGCTTTGATTGGAGAAAGTCTGTCCCTATTTTTCCACAGAAAACGAGAGTTAATTTCCTGGCGTCACCTACAAACAAAGGCAGACATCACCGGACAGGACTGAAATACTGCCAGATATTCCCAGGTGAAATCCACAACCCAGATTTGGCAGCGAATCTAACAGCACAAACAGATACAAACAGCAGATGTCTTTCCGCAAGCTTTTGGGAACTGTTCTGGCTGCCTTCCCTGGAGCCCACTTCATCAGCCCCGGACCTTCTACGACTGTCTGCACCATGCGCATGGCGCCCAGTGAGACAGCCAGCGTCAACACCAACCGCCATGATGGAGAAATAGCAGCACCAGCAGCACGCGGCAGCAGAGCAAGGTGCATGGAGAGTAGACTCGAGGAGACTGTACTGTTCAGATCTGCTCAGTATTGGTCTTGAAATGATTGGGAACGGATGTTGTTCTCCATGATGAAGTGCAACTAATTCCAATGCACGAGCTGCAGTGTTTTTCTTCCCAAGCACTTATTTTTTTTTGATATCATTTGAATTTGCTTGTCTCACTGTACATAGGGATACCATGGGATACCCTGATATCCTTTAGATTCTCCGAGAGCAGTGTGACGCAATGTGTCTGAACAAGACTGCCGTGTTCCAGGCAGGGCCAAGTCATGGTCCAGTGAGGATTCGGGAGACAAACCGGGGAACTTGCAACGTCAAACAGCAACTTTAGAAACCACCCGATGGAGTTTGCGAGTTGAACCCTGACCAATTCTGAGTTTTTGGATATCTTGGCATAGAATCATAGAATCCCATGTTTCTTCCACTAAGCAGGCTGCACAAGTCCCTTCCTAGTTGCAACGGTCTCTTTTCCATCTTGTGTCTTTGTTTCACAATGAAAGCTGTGTCCATGCGCGACTCACGCAGCATCACGTTGCAGCAGCAGGAATGCCACCAACATTTCAAATCCTGAGAGCAACACCCAGCACTGTGCCCGTTCCGGGAAGTAACGGAGCTTGTTCAATCACTCTCTGGCTGCTACAGCTCTGGGATTCGCTAATGAAACTCATCGGGATTGTTATGAAACATGACATTGATTCTAACAGCAGTACATCACAACGAAAAGTCTCTGGTCTTGAGCCACAGCCTGAGACCATCTTATCAGAAGTGATGTTTTCAGCCAAGCAGCGGTCATTAGTGTCGGTCATCAATTCCGCCACTCTCACTGCAGCTGCGGCTCCCATCATCCTAAGGGATTGGGAAATGATGCGGAATGATGCGACATGAGGAAATTGAAATGAGACGGTATAATGAAACAAAGTATAATCCCACGGCAATACAGTGCCGAATGCAATGACACATCCCCTTTGCCTGCTGGAATCTGCAGGCTGCAGACTTGCTTGGCACCTGATTTATTTTCTGACTGGCTGGACATCAGTTGTACATCTGGTGCTTTAGTGGCGGTTCTGTTCATCCATGTCTCGTCGTCTCTGCGATAGTTTCCGCGACCTGCTCTAGTGGCTGGAACACCGGCTGTCTTTATCACAATAACAATATCTGCCGAACATACAGGTCATTTGGCTTCGACGGTGACTAGCAGAAACAAATCTGACCAGAACATTGATTGTATTTGAAAGAACGTTGCATATATTTGCATAGTCTAAAGTACATTAACCTGCCTGTTCTGAAGTGAAAGCACAGTGTCGCATCATTTAAATTGCACAGGTCCGTATTCTGGATACGAAGGCAGAACGGTTGGGAAGAACTGCAGTGTTCAAGCGTTGCTTGAGGATACCTTGCAGATTGCAGTATTCCATTGCTATCAACTTGCTGCCGTAAGGATCAAGTCATCCAAAGTCTCTCCCAAAATGATCCAAATGTCCAAGCAGCTGACATCAAACCTCCACCTCCCCAGTGTGCAAGGGACCTCCACGGCCGCGATCGATGGTTGAGCCAGCGCGAGCTTCAATGGAACGAATGAAGGCCATCACGAGGGCAGAGTAGTCAGACTCGCCCTCAAGGGCCGTGAGGGTTTTCTGATCCATATATATATATACATATATATATAATTATATAGATATATCTGCCATGGATTCCTTTTATTTTCGAGCTGACATTCGGACATTCAGCTTAGATTCCCATCCCGAGAGTTACATTTGGCAAAGGATACTTGCTGTACAAACGTGATCCAGTATTGCAACGGCCTGCTACAGATTCATGGTACACCGGCTCTTTTTGGAACTGAAGATGTGGCCTGTTTTGATATACTCATTATCACTAGAATGTGAATCATCCCAGTGCACTCTGCACCTCCCTTCGCGGCCGGAAGTCTGCCAAGACAGTATTTTGAACCTTGGCGGTTGTGGGCTGGTTTCACACGGTTGCGCCTTTGTGTGTTCAAGGTGTTGTAGGTCAATGACCACGTAAAACCAACGAAAGAATCATCTGTGAAAACGGTCGCATCAAAGGGATATCAAATGAAATTCCCACAAAGGTCCCCACAAGTCCTTTCGCATCAAAAGATCCTGCTGGGTGTTGCATGGCGTTGCTACCCTGCGTAGCCAATTTGTTCCCGGTTGCCGAGCGGCCCCTGAGCTGGTTCGTTCCAGAACTGCAAAGGCGCGGTCATCCATCGGATAACCTGACTCTTGGGAGCGCTGAGCGGCATGTGCGGCCTAAAATGACAAGATAATAGGATAACATAGGATAAAGACAAACTGTGGTTCTGCTTGCAAAGTGGTACAAGCTCAGAACTAAGAGTGAAGATCAGCAATACGGATTGTGCTGATGGAGTAAAGATGTACGATGATAGCGAGTAGCACATGTCAATGGATGATAGCAACAGCAACAACCAGCAACCACAACAACCACACCACAGCCTACTACAACTGTCCCCCTCATCATTGTCCTCGTCATTATCGTCGTCATCAGCATCACCATCACAACCATCAGCACTATCATCACAGGTCCGGTTGGTGGCATTTTTCTGCCGAGTAACGCTCTCTGAAATCAGCAAGTGAATTTGCAGCACCTGTGAGTTCAATTTAGTCAAAGCGAAACGGATTTTGAGCTGCAAAGGGTGCAAAAGTATCCAACAGTATCCAGAGCTCTAAGTTGGCATCAAATTAATCTCCAAACACAGAACGACAAACACTTGCGATCCTCACTTTCTTTTGCTCCCTTTTTATCGTTGTGTGACAAATGCTGCGGACAATTGCAGTAGTTCCAGATCCTGCAAGTAGACTGTGCCCTTGCAGAGCATCCCCAAATGTCTGGTCTCCCAGTGTCCAGTATCACTGGGATGCCGCACGCGGCTGCAGTTGCGCCTGTGAATGGCGGTGCATCACCTCAATGCAAAGCCACAACATGTCCATCATCTGAACCATTATAAATCATTGCACAATGTCAGCAAGGTGTGCTCACTGAGTCTTGAGTTCAGACCTGCGGCATCAATCCTGAATATCTTAACAAGCAAGCTCGATCAGCAGAGGTGCTTGCAGCTTTGTTGACAACCCTCGTTTTTTTGAGCAGGTTCAAAGTTGTCACGGCCCTCACATCCGATACAACCACTTTCAGTTTGGATTCCCGACAGCGCGAACAAAGCTGGCCACCAGCGCAGAGTAATCACTCTCGCCTTCAAGATTTCAGCGTATTCAACTTGCACTTTCATCAAAGCACCGCCTTGAATACGCTTGCAAAGTACAAATCAAAAATAATCAAAAGCATCAACATTGAAAAAATGCTGGTACCAGGTAGTACCAGGATGCCTTCGCGCTTTGGTCTGAACTGGTTCAACACAGATTTCTGGACAGGCCCTGGGGCACCGGTGAGGACCTCATCGCAAGCAGTGGCTCATGCTCCAACACCCCAAGAATTAAATCGAATTGCACAAATGCAGCAGAATCGCTTCTTCAGGCTAAATGAATATGTGACATCTATATATAGAGATATTGACTATAATAAATGCATGTATAGCTATGTATAGCTAAAGATGAATATAGATGAACATTCAAAAGGTATCGTTCAAACCATTTCCATTCGCTTCCCATGGGACGCCCAACTCCATAGGCCCGGGAGTCGATGGGATACCGATCCCTGAAGTCGTCCAGCTCGCGTTGTGTGGGACCCTCGTCCGTCCTGTGCCGCAGGGCTCCAGGGCCCCATGGTTTGCTTCTTGGCTGAAATCAATCTGGATTATCCAGTAAATACATCTACTAAACACATTACATTCTGAAGAATGTGAATCATGCTTCAACACACTACATTGACACTGGCTACTGAATCTTCCGGAAGTATCACATTTTTGCTTTGCCACCTATCTGGGCATGAAAAAGAGCAAACCAACACTTTCATGGTGCTATTGCGCGCACTTGCAAGCATCCTCCGGTTGCACTGGCTCTGTATGCTAAAGTGGAGCATCCTTTCAGGCTTCTTGAGAAAGTGTCATTGAAATCATTGCTTGAATTTGCTTCATATATCATGTACAGTATCTTCATATTACTTGCTTCACCTTGCATCCTGGATTGCAAATGATTCCCGCTTCCCCAGTGCACTAGGACAACAACCTGCTGGTCTTCAGCCGGAGCGGAGTGCGCGATCGGCTTCGGCTTCGACCCGATCGTTTGTACGCTGCCCTTGGGCTTCGAACCAGCTTGCAAAGACCCATGACTTGTTTGCATACGTTTAGACCTGACCCATTCCAAGACAGCCCTGCACATTCACCATCAAAGTGAATCCTTTTGGTAAGTTCTTTCATCAAATGCACTGAAGTGTTAATCCAAATTCCAAATATTTCAAGACACTTTCCTTATGAAGCACTGCTTTGCCAGACAGCAAGGGAAGCAGTCAAGCGGCAGATGGACTTCTCGTTTTCTCTCGCTGGACTCCTGACAAATATCTCAGGTGGTTATTTCTTTCACCGCACCACAAGTGGTGCTGCGCCCCAAGCACTTGACTACTCGGCAAGTTTCCATCCAATCAACGTGGCACGGAGAGAATCATTGTGTAACGGGATCCTGTACTGAGGAAAGAAAGGGGAGGGAAAGGCAAACAAAAGGAGAAAAGTGGGAGACACAGAAAATCATGATGGAACAAGTTGGATTTCTTTGCGAAAATTGAAACCCCCATCACTTGGCAGCTGTTCGGAATAACAAACATACATCTCGTATTTAGGCCATACTGTAATATCAAATATCATCAATTGCTCAGACAAATGCTGAACCCAAAATCTAGCCTCTCAAGCATTCTGCGCCTGTCTATTGTCGAACATGTGGGAAAACCAAGGTGGTTCCCTCGCTATTAAGATCAACAACAGCCTGGCACACGTCCCTCTCCTCACTGTGGCTGCTACGACGGTCTGGCATTGCATCCGGAAAAGTTTGGTCCGGAGCAGTGTCCGGATGAGAAAATATGACAAACCGTTGTATTTACCACGTATGCTGAAGAGACTGTAAGAGCTTCATGGTCTTTCATAAATTTCATCGCTGATAATTCCTGTTGTCATTGTGCTGGGCAGATTGGGACCTTGCAAAAATTTGGAGGATCTTGGAGGTCTGCAAATGATCCGCTCCATTCCAGTTGTCTTTTCCTGAAATTCAGGGCACCTCGCCGTTCGCCTCCGGAGCGGCCATTCAGCTTTTGCGGCCTCGTCTCCTGCGACTTGCAATGAATAGTGGAACCATTAAAGGAGGTAGTGATTCAACCACGTTGCTTAAGCAGGCAGTGGGATGAGTCAGGTCAGATCATGATAGCGATTGAATTGCTGACCCTCAAACCTTAAATGCCTGATGCTTGCGAATCAGTCGATGGAGCTATTAGTTTGGGATGGCTTTGGACATGTTACTTGTGTTACTTCAATATGTTCAATATCCAAGACTTGATCATCTAGAAACCAATGGAGAAAAAATGAGCGGCCATCAATAAGATTCAACAAGAGCGCCAGTGGCAAAGATGGTGACATTCTGGAGGGGCAAGCGGAAGAGGAGAGTCATGCCGGCAATTTTTCCATATCTTCCATAGGTTTCTCCAAATGCCATGCACCAGGATGGTGCCGATCTGAGCATCCATAAAGGGCAGATCTTAGTGCCAACTTTGCCTGCCAAACAGTTCCTAGAAAGTTTGAATGAGGGTTGCCAGATCTCCCATCGAAACATCAACCATTGCAAATTGCTAGGATTCTCCCCGACAACCATCTGAAGGTGGGTTGTGAATCCAAGATCTGAGATGTCACCATACAACTAAGATACAATTGGGTTCAAAACGACAGTCTGATTCCTGCGCATCCCGCGCTTCTTGTTCATTGCTATGCACATTGGATGTCACATTTGCTATGCCCTATGTGATCCATTGTGATTCGATCCTCCCTTCAAAAACAAACCAACAATCTGAAACGCTGGTCAAATACAAGAGAGGCTCCTTTTGCTCCTTCTCCCGCCGGCTCCGTCGATAGTCGAGGCTACCTGACCACAACGAGGATTCTGAGCAGGATTCAAAGATTGTCCTCATATTGCCTCAACCTGTAGATTGTATGCGAGATATCTATGGACCCCTTGCCGAGATGTACAGGGAGATGTGTATTCTGAGGCATCGGCTGTCCTCACCTGAGGGTGCGGGACAATCACCCCAACAAACGTGCAAGGCGGCAAGGTGGCGTGGAAAACCACAGTTTAAAGTTCTGTTGGAGTCTACATTGACACCATGCCTCATGACTCATGATGCATTGTTCAACAGCATCTAGAACAAGTCATGAAACAAGTCATGAAAAGTCTGAGTCACTGCAAGCAGGTCTTCGATCTTTCTTGACCTCCTTGTCCTTCACCTCAGCAGGAAAAGGATAGAAAAGTATGCAACTGTTGGACTCTCATCTCTGCGCTGATGGACACAACAAGAGCAGCACACTTGACATGACCCGCATTTGCCACATTTGCCGCAAGTGCAACCAAAATCAAGAAACAAAAGCATTGCAGATTTCAGATAACTTCAGATTGCTTCAGAGTGCTTAATCGACAATTCGGTCAGTCTATTCTGGGTTTAGAGCTACCAGCTGGGCGGATCGCTAAAACCGACCACTAAAATCAACCTCCACTCGCCCAAGGCCGTTTGGCCCAAGGCCCAAGTTGCCTTCTTCGCCTTCGGAGGCTCCTCCGAGCTGGAGACCATCTGCTTGGCTTTCGCGATGGCCTATGGCATTGTGGCTGTGGTTTGGATCAGCGTGGAAGGTTGAATATGTGTTTTATATTTAGAATATGACATATCACAAATGGGGCATCGGTATAGGGTGGTCCCGTATCGTTTATGAAGCGTTTACGCAACCTCAGAAAGGCCAAGGCGAAGGAAAACTAAACTAGTGAATATAAATAATGCAATAATTTTGTTGGTCACTCGTCATGTATATACGTATCTATACAGTAGATATGCGTGTCTGATCTATACATGAGTTGTATCTGAACTGTGGTGATCATCACTGATCCATGTAGAAACCCGAAGAAATGCAGTGATACAAGCATGAGGAATGTCTTGCATCTTGACTTGTGTGAAGGAATGGGTGTAAGGTTGGCGGATGTTTGGCTAACACCGATATGTATATATATATATAGAAATGCCTTCGCACATGCAACCTGGAAAAAATTGAAGTCGCAACTGCTTGATGTACCAATTCAACGATTCTGTCAAAATCTGACACGGCTGCATGACCCATGCAGACGGTGACCCCTTTGCAGCTGATCCGGCCTTCTGGTGGGCACGGTCTATCTTCTTCTGAGCCTCAGATTCTCACAAGAACGGATCACAAGGTATAACAAGCACATGTCTTTTGCTGTCTTCCAATGAAGACTTGAAGGATTCATGATGCCACAGAGGTCCGTCTCTTTGACGTTGGGTATTTTTTGTTGAAGGCTCCACAAACCATGAGTAAGATCAGCAGCGTCTACAAAGATGATAGGCCTCTGTCTAGGGCAGCAACCACTGCTAAACTCCAAGACATCCCAATGCTCAACTACTGATCATGATGATCATGGATTGTTCACGCGCCGATTCAACAGCCATTCCGCTTCCATGTGTATGGTAAACTCTGGCGGATGATTTGAGTCCCAGGGTCCAACATGACCTGCTTTCGCTTCTGTCGCAAGGCTCTCTCGGCCTCCTCGATCAGCCGTTCGCGCTCCTCGAAGCAGCCAGCGGTCGCGATATCAAGGGATGTCAAGGGATGTCAAGGGATGTCAAGGGATGTCAAGGGATGTCAAGGGATGTCAAGGGCTCAGGAAATTAGGCAAGCTAGGAAACTGGAATCAACAGAAAATGCACAGATTACACATGAAGCCCAGCAAATGCTCAGGTGCTTTGCTTCTCGTTGCTTTGTGTAATGGACTAACCATTGTAACCCCCCGCGGTGACCACGCCTGTCGAGCGTCCCTCTCTAGCTCCATCTTGCGAACCTTCGCTGCCTGCATGGGCTTCATTGATGTGCTCCGGCACAGGATTCGAAGGGGCTTCAAAGCAAGCCTACGAAACTCCTTGCAGACAGTTTTTGGTGAGTGTTGTCTGCACCCCCCAGTCGTTTGGTTGACTTTAACGGGGGTTTGACGAACCGGGTAGAGTCAAGCGGCCTCTTCTTGGGTTTGTCGTTCATCGTCTATCTTCTGTTCCATTTCGGACTGCAACCTTCAAGCTGTGTGGAGTCCATGAAGAACACAATCATTGGGTGTATTTTTTTCAAATGAAGGTTGATGATGTCAGGGAGAAGCTACAGGCCAAACACAAGACTCTGAACTTTGAATGCGACTTGCGGCGGATGTTTTCATTTTTTTCAAATATGTTTTCTCGTTGTACCACGTGTCAAAACGAGCGCATCGAAAGCGTTGATGTGGTCTAAAAAGGCAACATTTCAAAATCTGCCATAGTCGTTATAACATGTTATAACCACCAGTTCATCGTGCAGTCCAACAATGGGCGGAAAAGAGAAGTTCAGCTGGAGTCTTCGGCAGCTGAAGCGTTTTGTTTCGCAGTCTGTCAATCCCTTTCGCAATCCAAAAATCAAAGAGGTAAACCACAGGTCCATGCTTCCCCTGAGTATCATTCTGTGATTTATTGTGAATGATAATTAATTCATGACTAAATCAACTGTGTATATATAATTACTATGCTATATACAGTAATGCAATTTGTATGATCAGATTGGATCATTCACGTCAGATCGTCCGACGCTCAGATCTTGAGAGGTTCAAGAAGAAAAAGGCGTGTGGGATCCGACAGATCGCTGGGCATCAACCATCTCTTTCATAGCCCCTAGCTTTCATAGAACTTCCAAGCAATTGGACAATTCGAGGCTGCTACCACGCGCATATAATCTAATGCTATATACATCATATATATATATATATACTTATATTATACTATGTGATGATTATGTGATGATTTTCTGTACCATCCATGGATGCTTTGGCAATTTGGGCGTGCCTTCGCTCCATTTCCTTCAGCTGCTGCTCCAATTCGCGCTCGAAGCGATCGCGGGCGTTCGACACCGCCTCCTCCACCTCCCGGGCCATTGCCTTGGACCGTCCGCGGTGCCTATACATCTGGCATCTGGCTACAAGGCTGGCAACTGGCAAAATATCTGTCATATCTATGCAATTCGATACATATCTGACCTTGGAAAAATAGTAGGACAACGACCATAGAAAATGTCTTGGAAATTTCATAGGCAACACAGTCATATAGATGGACCTTAGGTGGAGATGGTGGAGTTTTGGCAACGGAACCACTGCGCCGACTGCGCCGACTGCGCCGAGCATCATCCTCTGCCTTTCCGACCTTCAGCCTCTCCTCATCGCGGGCATCGGCCTCGACCCGAGTCAGCTCCTCCTGGGTCGGAGGGTCATGTTTTATTTGCTGCAGGGTCCCAAGATGTCCACGGCAGACCAAGATTCCAGAGACAGGAACCATGTTCTCTGTTGTGCCAGGGGTAAAAGGATCCATGATCCTCGATGATCTATGTCTCTCTCAGTATATTCATTTCCAACTGCTGTAAGAGAGACCTGAAAAAGCCGCGGACCCCAAGGTGTTGGAAGTCATCTGGCAGCTACAGCCCACCGGCAGCCCTCACAATAGATTCGATAAAGCAAGCCTCTTCAAAATGCTGCAGCATTGTGGTTTGACGTCATTCGTACGCCTATCTCACGCAGTGACTGTGATAAATTATAGGTACAAGGTATTCAAACCTCATGTACTTAATCTACTGCAACTCTGCCGTCATCGGAAGGTGCGTTTCAGCTACAAATGTGCACTGCATAGCTTTGTCTGCGCTGCCCATGTCCCGTGTCCTGCGCTCTCTGCACAGCTTTTTGCAGTTCTTCAAGCGACCCAAGATCTGCTTGACTCCTCAAATGCAGGCTGCTGGCTACTGCTGCGCCTATCCCAACATCTGCAAAGGAAACGGGCCAATGCTAGGGTTTGCTGATACTGCTGTCATCTGCTGTCAACCTAGCATTCTCACACTGTGACATACCTTGACGAAGATTCGTTGATTTCTTGGAATCACCACTACTCACTGCCCGTTGGAAACATGACCGCTTGCCCAAAACCTAGCCCATACTGTACTACTGGTTGCCTGAAGCATATCTTGTACTACCACTGTACTCTATACTAGGCTTAGCATGATTATACTGCAATCTCACACGGGATCTGTGTTCTCAGGTTGGGTCTTGAAGATTACCCTGATTGTACCAAAAAATCCAAGTAGATTTCAATGGAATTTCGTTTCCAGAATGTTGTTCCCACACAATTCTCTCACCAAGTTGGAAGCGGTTGGAAGCTGATTGCCGATCAGCTGCCCACTGGATCAATACCATGCCAAGTGATGCCAAGTGTCTCTTCCTCACTAGCGGCTTTTACCTGACACCATCTTGCAATATCTTGCAGACTTCATTGGAGTATGGAGGCCAATTTCGCAGCACAATTTTCAGAGGACTTCCTTGAATCCTTTTGAATCCTCTTCGCGTTCTTATCGATCTCAAATCTGAATCAATCAACAAACCCGACAACCGGATACTCACTTCTAGATCTTCTAGGTGCACCTGCCTCCGCCTTTCGCGGTTGCGAGCTGCTTTCACCCCGGCGGCGGTCAGGGATCGAGGGCTTTCGGGTGCGCCCAAAGCTGTCCTGTGAGATCTTAGCATTCTTCAAACCTGGAGACTTGTACAGTCTTATACGGTACTTATACGGCACTTATACAAACTTTTTGTAATATTTTATACACATATATACATTATATACACATTGAACTCAGCACTCTCTGTACTCTTGAATAAAAAAAATAAAATAAAAAAGAATGGTCAGAGTCAAATCTTATTTCAACCCAAAAATCCAAGATTTATTATGTGTTTCAAATCTATTTCCGGCGATGCTGTAAACTTCTCCGCATCAGGTGATCAATCTGCATGCACTTGAAATTCTCAAGTTGACATGTGTTTGCCACGGCGTTCCCCAACACATTGTCCTCGCTGCTTTCACTGCTGTCATACCTGCGGTAATGTATCCAAACACGATGTACTGAGATGGAACCGCTGTTAAAACTGGTGAAGTTCACGGGCACGTCCTCAATAAACACGGATGGGCAAACATGGTGAACCATCTTGTGGAAATGTTATGCTCGATTGCAGCTTGTGTGAAACTGGATGATCTGGCTTCAAAGGTTCCAAACCAGCACCACGTCCAAAAGCAACAATCTGAGCGCCAACAGTTCTCTTGCCTGTGCCGCGTCCGTCGCTGGCGATTGTCGCTACCTGAGGAACTACATTACTAATTACATGATTTTGCCACCGAGAAAAGCATGGACCGTCATGTGCCATTCTCCAACCTCCTTCTGTGCCGCAAGAATTCAATAGAATTGGTTTTTGGGATTGCCCAGCGATGCTTTGCTTGTGCTTCGATTATATTTGTGGCATTGTGTGACTCATGCTGCACAGGCTCTACTACTTCTCCTCCGACGCTCATGTTTTGGTTGTCCTCTCTGGCTACCTCGGAGCAGGCTCTGTGGGTCCCGGAACAGCAATTTTACCGTTGAGCTTGGTAGTGCCTGCTCACCAAATGGCCATTGTGATCATTGTGTCCAAATGTGTCCAGGGAAAGTATGGAAAATCAGTACTGCTGTGAGATGAGCTTCAGAAGGCTGGACATCCCTCAATGCATTGAGTGCATGCAAGGCAGATGTGTCAAGCATTCGGAGCACTGGTTCCGAGCATCATCGTCTGCTCCGTATGTTGTCAAATGCCCCCAATCGCACAAGTAGGGACAGAAAATGTTGTACGAGTATCATTGTATCATTTATAAAGTATGCAACAATTGGTAGCAGTGCAGATACTCGTCCGGCCAGGACAGAGATTCAGCTCAATCCAAGACTCGGTTGATACGGGTCTGTACCGACCGCACGAAGTTGGTCACCAGGGCGGAGTAGTTGCCCTCACCCTCTCCTCGGTTGATTAGTTGATGGATTGAACATTTTGCGTCAGGGTGTCAAGTTTCAGTCATGCAGTTCTCCGCATCATGCAATGTCACAGGGGCGGTGTCGGCAAGCATTGCAGGCAGTGGTAGAGCCATGGCTCTCATGGTTGACCTTAAGATAACATCGGGTTACCTTGTTGGCTTTCTGATCAACAAACTGAGAATCTGCTATGTACCATGGACAGCCACTGGACAGCCAGAGTTCTTCTGCTTGTGTCTGTCGTTCCCGTTCTCACCACCGTTTCCTTGTGCACTTTCCGAGACCCAGCACCACAATATACCACACCAAGGCTCGCTTGGGTTTGAATTCCGCCAGCACCGTTTCCAGAACCTGGTCGAAAAGGAAAGGTCCTGCCTCACGGCCTCAACGGCCTTACCCATAGAATCTTCGGCCCCAAATCAGCAATGCCAAGATATGCCAGCTGCCAATGGCCATCAGTGTCATCTGCGGACAAAATGTCCAAAGCTATTGCCACCCTCCTTCACCCCTATCCAAAGTTCTAGTAGTTCTCCTAAATGTTCCCAATATCCATAGACATCAATTTCTTTCAGGTTCTTAAGAGTATAGTATTAATCACGATTTCACGATATTTCACCATAGTTCACCACCGGAAAAGTGCTGTTTCATGGTGTTTCAACCCAAAAAAACATGTTTCAATGCCTTGGAGCCCCTCCCTGACCTCCCCTCTGGCCACACCTCACGGTCCACCTTCTCAAGGAAGTCGGAGGCACGGTCGTCGATGGGATAGCGGTCACCTTGAGATGGGATCCCCGGCAGACTCAACAAATACTGTCGAGTATCTGCGTGTATTTGATATACTGTATTCGTTGTCATAGTCATTGTTGTATGCGTGTAGTTTAAATTGATTGTCTATCTCTGTGTGTGTGTGTGTTTGTGTGTTTGTGTTTCAATATGTTCAAATACTGTACACAGTCGTTCCGTGTTCGATACTCACATGTGCGAAACAAAGGCGCTGCATTTGCAGCTATTGACAGCTACTAGCATTGCAATCAGCTTTTCCCTCATTCCCAAACTGGCTCAGGTGCAAGGCGGTGCCACCCCGAGAAGGGTCAGGGGCACTGGAAAGGCGCCCCAATCTCTTCTGCTAGCAGACGTAGCAGTTGCTCTTAGAATGAAGGTCTCAAAATGCATCGCACTACAACAGGTATATTGTGAAATGCTACCCTTAAATCTGATGCCCACTCAACTCCCAATCCGTCTTGCAGGCACAAGCGACCAGTATCTACTCAACTACAAGCAGCAAGCAACTTCTTCTGGGATGGGCAATTGCCTTCTTTACTGATCATTTCCTTTCCAGTTGCAACCCAGTACACTGTTTTTTACCCCTTCAACATCTTTCCCTGATCAACAAAATATCAACAGCACACTGCAGCTGTGTGGCGAAAATCCCTCAGCTTCTCGCTGAGGTCATCCCGCCCCATGCCGGCCAGGTGTTGAGCGAGGGGATCAGTGGGGATCAGCCCATCTCTGGGCCGCCCAGACTTTGAAAATGTTCCTAATCCACACTAGGACCGTAGCATAACCGGATGCCGGGCAGAGAATGGTGGGAGATAGTGGGGCCCCTCTGATGTCAACTAGAGGGGTCAAAGCACCATGGTCAAGAGGACCAATTGAGGGCACAAATGGCCTAAGCAGCAGTACTGTTTCTGGCCAAAGGGTGGTCTCTGTGCAAAAATGCTAACTTTAAGGCCTGACCCCTCAATGTTGGCTGCGGTTTGTCTTCTAGGACTTGGTACCTCTCACTTGTTTAATTTTGACAACCTAAATGTTAGCTGAATCACCCCATGGAGTAGTGTATGAAACCTTGACGCTAGAGATGTCAGCGAGCCAGGTCAAGCAAACCTTTGCAGCAATTGGTTTCACCACTCTCAACGCAAGGATTTGGTCAAAGATGTTCAAATCCTCAACTTTTCCCAGTTCCTGAACCTATACTATAACCAGAGGGCAATTACAGGATGTAAATCAATCTAGATCTGCGCATAGGTTGACATCAAAAACCTTGAAAGTGATGTGTTGCAGCACTTGATCTCACCCGAGATGTTTGGTCGAGTTCTCACACCGTTGGAAGACTCACAAGGGTTCGTATATAGCTAACCCTCTGAATAAAGCAACAAGCATGCCGCAGCATATCCCAGCATATCCCAGCATGCTTTTATGATTGGCTCGACAATGTGCCGCCACAACACCTGTCCGGTGCGCACCTGGTGGCTCAGTTGTAGCGGTGGTAAGGTGAGCACCGGGATGCAAAAAACACCATGGCTCATTTCAAACCTCGGTGACGCTGAGCAAATTGGTGGATCTGTAGAGTATGGCGATAGGACCTTAGGATGCTATAGGATGCTATAGTTTCAGTAGAACATAGTAGAACCTGGTTTCTGGTTCCCAGATAGAAATCAGCCAACTCTTCCTTATAGTACATCAGTTTGGTTTGCTTTGCTGCAGATATTTCTCATTCGTTGTCCTCCCTTCAACAAAGGATTGCTTTCCCAGTCCAGTCTGTTGACAGCGTCACAAAGACTCAGAGCATGCCAATGCCAAGAAACCATGTGCCTAATGTTCCTGCTGCCACACCTATGCGGAGAGTGGCGAATGCGCTCCAAGGATGCAAAGTTAAAGTATGTCGTACACATTTCAAGCTTATCTGTGTAAGTACAATCTGTAGAGTATGCAAAATGATTTGTAGTCCATGTTGAATATTGCACCGAAATGCAATAAACATGTTATATCATGGATTTATGAATGTATACATATATATATATATATTATGCATATTGTATAAATGCCAAGTGAGTACAAACGCTTAGCTTTGCTTAGCAAACGCAGAGATGAATTTGCTTTGGCCAAACAGAATCCGAAGAGCATCTTTGCTGCAGTCCCTGCGCCTACAGCCCCAGCTGTCAGCAGTTTCCTGTGGCACGAGCCAGGGATGATCCAGATCGCTGCTCGAGTGATATCAGTGAAATCTGGATGTGGTAAGCTGATGCATCTAGCAAGTATGGCATCGTGTGAGGCTGGCAACAAATTCTGGGAACTCAGCGGCGAATGTTATTCACAAGCATGTACTGTATGAATGTATGACCTGTCTCTGTTGTGCAATGAGAATACTTTACCAAATTCTTCCCATCTAGACTTTATCTTGCAGCTCTTAGGCAAGTCCATGCCAGCATTGGTCCTCCTTGCAGTTGCTATGACTGGGGCTGCCATGACTGCAAGATCCAAGTCTTCAAGTATGTCTCATTTCTTTTGACTGAGTGCTGCGGGACCAAGACCTTGCCGTTCAAAAATGTCGATCTATTTCGAGATTTCACAGGTGCCGCAATGATTCGTTTCTATGAAAGGGTTCAAGACGGTTCAAGTACAAGGTGTCGCTTCAGATGTTGTGCTCAGCGAAGTGTCAAATAAACACCGGCATCTAGTCAGGCACCTATCTTTGCTGTTTAAAGATTGAAGTATGCGAGCTATGAGCAGATTGCATGCGAAATACTTCGTCACTCTATGATACTCTATATGTCTAAGCTGCCTACAGAAGAGCTGAGCAAGACATCGGCCCAATGGCGAACTCTCCTGCACTCTGTCCACACATATATGGCTACTCCAAGGGACCAATCCAAATGATGCTCTGAGAACGAGCGACAAGCACCATCAAGCACCCAAATTTGGATCATTCCAGAATTCTTGGTCTTGGTTCTGCTTGCTACGTACAGGCCTCGTGATGTAGCCAAATCAAGCAGATTCTGTGTTGCACCACAGTTGAACATGGTTTCAACAGTTTCATGGTGAGGGACTTTGTGGAGTCCAGGACAGTTGAACCAGGATAATTCTTCCGTATCCATCACCATCATTTTTGCAGAACCACGGCCCTGGTCAGACAGCATCTTTTTGGACCTTTCATCTGCAGCTTCTGTGAAAGGCAAAGACTCAAACCTCACAGCTGCAGTGCTAGAGGTGGGGTGAAGGTATCTTTTTCTGACAATCTCCTACTCTCCTACAGACTCCTACATATTCAATTCTGGATCCCTGACGTGGGCGGTGACCCTGAGTCTGGAACTTCGCAGTGGCGGAAATCTCGGCCCAGGCAGAGCGGTGGACATGTGCATGGAAATCAGCACAAGCGTCGAGCAACTGTCCGAGAATCTCCAAGACAAATGTCAAGGTATTGCCCCTCAGTGAACCAATGTCATTTCCTAGCGGTGGCCAGAGCTGATGAGGGATGCGGTACTGCTGGGGTTCCAAACATCTAAAGCGCCGAAACCTGAGCCCAGAGATCATGGAACCAGGAGGTCTGGGAGCAAATTCCTTGTGACCTTTTCCCATCCTTTTTCCATCCTTTTCCTGTAGTGTTGAGATGCGTTCAGTGCTTCACAGGTGGGTGCCACGTCGTTCCATCTTTGCGTCTTGAATTGTTCTTGAATGTCATTCCTGTTTTTAAAGGACACCCAGCCCTAGAAAGAAGATCTATAAAGGACTGGGCGGCGTCTTTTACGAATAATTCATGCCGCGGTTGAACAAGTGATAATTGCAGTATGTTTCAGTTGTCGAGCAATTACAGCAATTACTACTGGACTGTGTTCGATATGTGCTACCCCACTGGGACAATTCTACTTGTCTTCACTCCAAAGAATGTGCCACTCTATTCCACTCAGTTCAGATGGTGCTGCTGATTGTTTATGACGACAGTTCTATACAGTATCATTTTGAACCAACAATGCGAACAATCGTGATAGTCTGATTCCATCTGATCTCCACAACTCATTGTTCGCTCCCCCGAGGACCAACCTGTCTTCATTTCCTGCACGAAGTTTGTCCAATCTTCCAAGGCACCGACCTAGCAGATGGGGTATGGGAAGCTTTGAATTATACTGTCTACGTATTGTACATCTAAATTATTCTAAATTACAATATACATTCTAAATCATTCTAATATATTCTAATATTCATTCATATACATTCTATGAATTTCTATGATAGCTGTTGCAATTTTGTATGGGGCATGGGGAGACGAAACTTTGTAGTGCGGTGGAGTTCCAACAGTTGCAGCCAGTGATGATTAGTCTCAGTTTGGAATTAGTCACATGCGATGGACCTGGGAATTTGCGATGTGAAATTTAGAAAAATGATAATGATATAATTGCCCTGCATTGTGCTTGATGCCTCAATGAGAATGACTCACCATGGCTGGCGATTGATCACTGATGATTCTCTGTCTGAGAATGTCTGAGATGATGTTTTTCCATCATCATCACACGGGCCACACGGGTTTGTGAGTGCTGGATTTTCAGCCAGTTTCAGGTCATCTTGACATGTGGCTTTGCACCCGAAGACGTACCCTGTACGCCCTCGAACTCTGTGCAACGAACTGCTCCCGTCCATTCAGAAAGCACCACATCATCAGCAGCACCACATCTGTCAGAAAAGGCTCCACAACATTGCCACGGTTGGACGGTTGGCATACTTGTCTATCACTTCCTTCAAAATCTGAGGCCGAAGACATGGGAGAACCTGTCCCTGTACTTTCCAAATATGTGCATCGTGAAGTTCCTGAAGTTTCTTTTGAATTCGAGGAAGAACTAGGCGCCACATGATCATCCTGGCAGGTTCCCTTTGTTGTGAAAAATATGTACTTGTTGCTATACCCTCATATCATCCAATACAAGCGCCTCTGTTTGGTGACGTAGTCACTTTGAAGCAAAATATATCAAAATATATCTATATAAATATGTGACAAACTCGTTGATGGTCACTTTGGTGTAGAACAGGCGGCCTGCTCCAAAAGCCTGACCTCGCCTTTCCGTGCTCCAAGGCTGCCATCCTGCGTGGTCACTACCATGAGCCTCTGACGAGCCTGAAGGGTTTTCCGAATCCATGCACAGCCCCAGTCCAGTTCCCCTCCTTAGAGGTGCTCGCAGTGGAAAGTCTTGGCATGTTTGACAGAACCCTCCGCCTTCTCGTCAGGAAAGATGCAACTGGTCTGCAGGTCCCCCCAACTTTCCGCTTGTTTAAGACAAGAAATTCCACGCCTTGCCATGCACCCCTGGAAAGCAACCACCACAAGCGCGTCCAAGAGGAACTTGTTTGCAAAAGAACCCAGAAATCTTATGCAATGAGACATGTTCTACTCCCACAAGTCGTTAATGCTCAGTAAAAGTGTCGTTGGCCAAGCTCCAGAAAGAGAACTGGATGTTGGACGTCGGTTGACTTGGTGAGGAGGCAGTTACCAGCCATCATGTCTCCTAGCTCTGATTCGCTTGTCAAAGTACTCTGTCTGAGATGAATCAGCAAAGGACAAAGATGGCTAAAGACTGTCTCGACTGTCTGCAGTGGCTGTAGTTGCTAGTAAGCAGAGTCCTCCTAAACCCCCTTGTTCCATACAAATAGAATCGGAGATAAAATTCCAGCGCCGTGAATGCACGGTGCATCCCTGCAACCTTGCCGACTAGAAACCTTCGAGTCAAGTAGAATATGGCAGGTGAAGTACTCATCAGCGCTAAGTGAAAGCAACAAAACTGTACAGTACGGCCCAATCTATCTCGCAACAAATGAACTGAAGTCCAGAAACCCACCACCCACTCCTGAGAACAACAGTGAACAACAGTGAACAACCTCCATAATCCTATTCGAACCCGGATTCCCATCGATTCCCATCGATTCTCCATGGAACCCTGATGAGGTGGCCTTGCGTCGCATACGTCGATCGCTCGCACGGGACCTTGGTCGAGAAATCTTGTCGAGAAAAGGATCAACCCGAGGCTATAGGGCTGGCACCGGCTGGAAACAAAATTGGCAATACCCTGATAGTAATTACCTTGATATATCTTGATATGATACCTCGATAATACCTGGACATACCTTGTCATCCTTGCCTTACACTGCGGAGAACGACATGGAGACCTCCCTGCCCAGATGCAGGCTATGAAACTGCAGCGAAGGGACTGGATGTCGTGCGAGAGCTTTTGTAAAGCCTGTATACCTGCATCGATCCAAACTCTTGAAGACTTACCCTTTGGCCATCCTATATATACATTCTGCTAGTAAACCCCTCATCATTCTCTCAAGAGCGGCTCTGCACAAGGCGCATGGGATTGCCAAATGATCCAAATGCAAGTGGTGTCAAGAACTCGTAGATTATCAAAAATATCAAAAATGTATTTCTCCAACTGATCGCGTTTTCGTGGTTTGGGTTCTCCCATCACGAACTTCAACAGCAGCCTGGTGGAACTGCGCCAAGCTTCGGGATATGCCTCAGCGCCGCAATTCCGATCTCAGCTGACTTAGTTGTGAAATTGTACCACTCTTCCTTCAGACATTTTCTGGCTGCTCATGCACTGATATTTGCACTGCATTCATGCTCCACAACGAATCAAAAGCGTTTCCTCCAAAGCTCCCATTCCATCCTATTCCTCCTTCATGATACAAAAGCTCGGCGAACTGAGTTTTGGGGCCTGGTGAGCAGTGTAATCGTCATCCAGTCCTGGTTGCTGGAGACTGCTAAATCAGCAAGGGGTTCACATGGTGTTGATAATCTGTTGCGATGTCCGAACATTTGAAGCTATTTGCCACTGCTCGATAATTTCATTGGTTTCATCTCCATCTTCAAATACCTGCCCTTCTGACTGACTATATAATCAAAGTTTACAAATAGAAGCACGAGTAAAAATCTTGTCCGTGTGAGCTTGACCCATCAGTCTCATGGATATACATATACAACTATACAGGTGGAATTCAGCCTGGCCCGAAAATACTCAGACTGTGCAAAGTGAGCGGTATGGCTTGGACATGCTGCTTCAACATGTTTCAACTAGACTACAATTTCACCAAGGCCAATCACCACACCAGGACTGTGTTTTCATCTCCAGTCACGCGCTGCATCGTTGTTGTTTCGCCCCTGCTTTGCAGCTCTTGTCTACAGATGTCTACGCGAGACTTTAATGGGAATGACTGCCCAAGTTGTGGTATCCCTTCGCAGTACGCCAGAAAGTTCCCGGTTCCTCCAAACCTTGCTCAAACTCCGGCACGGAGACCACCTCTGAAGCAGTGGATTGCATGGATTTTCCAATGATAAAGGATGATAAAGGCAAAAAAATCTCAATCATTGCAGAAGAAAACTGAGAGTCAAGCACACTCATAGAGATCAAGAGTGCCAGGAATAGCTAAGTCGGCAAAGTCATCAAGAAATGGGACTGCAAGCTTCGCTTCATGGCTTGTTATCCTGCTGAATGAGCATCCTGAAGTCCTGGATTATGACTTGCTGACCTCATCTGACCTCACAGTTTCCCCAGGGCAGCCTGGGTCAGTTGCGACTGCGTCACCTGAACCGGGGGCTCAATCCTGAGAAGGGTTCATTGGGTCGAGAATTTTTTGTGCTCATTGTAGAGTACTGTAGTTGGCTGCTTCAAAACAGCGGGTGCTGCTTGATTCTTGAACACTAAGACGTCACATTCACTTCGCATTCACTTGGCCATCTTTTGATGGAAGCTTTTCAAGTTTTTTCCTGCAAGTGTCAACCAAGCTGCGAAGAAAACATCAACAGTGTTGCACTGCCGCGCTTGGGTGATCAAAAGTTGGGCATTGAATCCTGCTGGACAGCTCCTCTGCAAAGCCGAACTTTTATCACGATCTATCTATCCATTTGTGTCTCTGCATCTTTCATTTTCTCTAGCGGAAACGGGCCAATACAAACTCAAGTCACCACTCCGCGTTCTTTAATCCTTGAGATGATCAAGTAATTTGGGCTTTAACAGGAGCAATATCAAGGATTTCACTTCGCGGCACTACCCCATGACCCAGCCTCCCAAAGAAATTCCGGCGCTGCAGGTTTCAGCTGGTGGTTTGCCACAATCACAGCCCGCCTCTCGTGGGAGGCAGTTTTCAGGGAGCACTTTGAGTCAAAGATTTTCACCCAAGAACCGACCCCCAAGTTGAAATGACTTAAATCTGTCTGGCTCAAAAAGTTGCAGTCCAACATCAGCAAGATCGATCCGGTTTCTCATTGGATCGAACATGAGGCTGAAATAGACTGAATATAATTGGTGCATCTCCACACTCACGGACAGAATCTAAGCAAGGCTCAGGGATGTAATTCCACAAACAAAGTTCAAACCCGGCGAAATGGTTTGATCGGATCATCGGCTTGAACAGCTTGCAACAGCTGGGGCATAGAGCCTTTCACCCAAGTTGAGGCTTTGGAAGTGGCGAAGGTCACGCAGGAAGTACTTCCCTGGCAGGTCTCAGCAGACTTGAAAGGAATGACCTCTCCCAGCACTTGAAATTTGATGAAGGACTGAGATCAGAAATCAGACAGTGTTTTGCAACTTTCAATAAACCGAAGTGTTGGCTTTTTAATGCTTTTCATGCTTTTGCACATCTACACCCATTGGCTTTGACAACATGTCATGGTTTGCTTTCTCTTGTACCGGACCTTACTGGTGCTATTGAGTACTCATCCTTTGACGCGGCCAGTGGCTATGACTGCCTAGCAGTAGGACCTGTCTCAATCTGTAACGCTCGAGAACAATGAAAATGAGCAATATGTATCAAATCCTCAAGAGGCTGTCTGCCTTTGTTCTGTTGAACCCTTGTCTGCACTCTATCTGGTCCTTTCTTGCAACCCCAGTCTACTACTCTGTATCATGTTGTCCTGAACTTGGATGCAAGTGTCAATCAGCTCTGGTCACAACCTCTGCCAATCAGAGTACAGTATCTCAGTCCACTTCTCAGCAAACTATATAGTCAGAAACTCGACTGCGGTAAGCCTCAGTAAGCTTCACTATGATGTTTCTCCGTTTCCTGATTCTGAGATTCCCAGAAATGTTTCATTATGTTGTCTTGAGAAGCACATGGAGGCGGCGCTTGTCCTCGAGTAATTCCTTTTTTTGACTACCACACCTCCAGTCCCCCAGCCAAAATCCGGGACCTGTGTGGTCCAAAAATACTGCCTGGAAAGGCCCTTGGAGCCTCTGGCAAACATGTCGACAGTTGCACGATTCAAGGGACCACCCTCTGAAAGAACCCAAGGGGCTCACACTCCACGCATTCAAACGAATTCAGACACAGTTTCTCTACACAAATGTTATACACTTTTTCATCTTGCCACATTCCCAGACCCTCCCCTGGGTTCAACAGTGCTCAACACATCCCAGAATTTTGACATTCGCCAGCCAAGGTGGAACTTTCAGCATGTTTTTTTGATCTGTAGCTTTGCGATACCTTGACGTTCCAAAGACCACTGCATGTCAAGTAAAGAAAACATAAGAAAACAATATGCTCAAGATTTGTCAAGGTGCAGTTCACGGCTCCCAAAGGCTGCCAATGTCTATGAAGTGTCATCTCATAGCATCCCCTTCAAACTCTCCACCCCCCAAGCCTGGGAAAAACTGAAGCAGTGTTGCCAATCCACACCTCTCCAGGCATATCTGATATTCACTGATCAAACATGATCAAACCGTTGTTTGAGAGACCGGGGAGAGATTTACAATGAGCACCTGGTGAAGGACCCTATCGTGTCAGATGCATTCATTGGAACGGACTCTGAGCTGTTCCCGATCAGTGTCAATTTCCACTTACTGGACTCGATTCCGTAAGAATCCTGCCATGTGACTTCTAATGGAAATCAATCGCAGGCTGAAACTGATCGAGGGGGCTTCACGAACATAAATGTTGATCATCTCACAGCCATGATGCTGACGCATACCTGAAACATCTGAAAGGAACGTGCACGGTTCCATCATGTGTTTTTTCTTGCTGTTCGGGCATCCCCAAACATCTTCAAATACAAACTGATTTTCTACGGAAATGGGTGCGCACCTGGGTCCATGATGGATCTTACCATCTTACCCCTGTGAGCCTAGGCATTTAATCCAGCTGCACCTTGATCCGGTCTCTGAGGTTGGACATGGCCTTGGCTTCTCAGGCCATCCTGAAGTTGGTCCGCTGCAGTCAAACATCGACTCGTTTTTTCTGAAAAGCTTACAGTAAGCGGTCCAATGAGTGCAATGTCTGCGTTCCTTTCCAAGTTTCCAACTGAGTCTCAAACGATCATGCATCTTGTAATGACCACCCGCAGAGGATCTTCCTGCGGTAGTGAGGAGGCAGCACCACGTAATCGAAGAAGTGTTTGTCAGAAAACAAGAAAGAAAGTTCAGAAATGCTGCAAACAGAATTACATTTCTGAGATACAAGTAATGTGCAATTATAGATACAGTGGGCACACAAACACTGAAAGGAAAAAACATCACAAGCAGCTGACTTGTTGCCCCCACAAAAATATGGCTGCTCGTGTACCGCCAAAGCAGGCATAAGACAGAAAATCGAGAGGCTGTGGCCACTTGATAGAGCGGCAAAACTCTTGACTCATCATCTGTTCCTTTCAATTGTCATTTGTTTCATCTTGTTTCCACGTGCTTGTTGGTTTACAGACTTTGACTTTACAGGTATTGCTGTATCACCATACTGTATCCATCTGTATCCACGGTATCTTCACCGTAGCTTCAAGAATCGCTCTACTCGGTGCAACCCTTCATTCCTGTTGGGCTGAGTCCTCCACCGTCTCTACCAGCATCGGCAGGGCTGAGGCCTTTTTGATGCAAAGGGAACAGAACAGGCCCCAGGGCTTCCAGCCTTTGGCTGGGTCTCTCGGAGTCTTTCCTGTGGTTGTGATTCCACATGATTCAACACATGCCAAAGACCCAGTGAGAGACTGAATTTGATGTAAATGTGGTCAGTAGCTGCTACAGCGACCATCTATTCCTTTAAGAGTGTCAATCTTCTGCCTCGGTCGTTTGACCATCAGACCTTGCATGCGTAGACAGTTCCCTCAGCATCACTCAGCCCCCAAACCATGCGGATGGCAGAGTACCCACAGTAGGTACCCAGCTCCAGCACCTCCCAGTGATGCAGCCAGTTGTCTGGTCCCCATGGTCCAGTAGGCTGATGATGAACCAGCTCCAAGTGACCAACATAATCATAATCACATGGTACATACACGTTTCCTCATGGAATCCTGAATCCTTCCTGCCTCTTTCCTTGAATTGTGAATTGTCATAAATTGTTCTCTTTAAAATGCTGGATCATGTTGGATTATGTTGGATCCCACCAAAGATCTCTACAGGGCACCAAGTGGATCAACCTGAAGTCTACCAACTAATGGCCGCTTTCCGGTCTCACAAAGAGTTGCCCCACCTTGCCATCCACTTGGCGACATCCCTTGAGGCAGGAGATCAACAACTGGGCCTGTCCAAGAATGAGTCTAGGCGCTCTAGGCTGCCTAGGGCCTTTCTTAAAGCGGCTGTGGATCCCAGGAGAGGGTTCGGTTAAATCGCAGTGCTTTGTAGTGGGTATCACGGTATCCCTGACACATGCTTATCCGATGAGCAGGAACATTGTGAATGTCTTCTCTGGCATTGGGGTCTCTTGAGTTGCTTGGTGAGCTTTCAGTCTACTTCCCCCAAATGCAGGTGCATCTTGGTCAGTTGTGGTTATGCTAAGACAGTGTCCCGTACCCATCAGATCATTTTTCCAACCACCAAGTTTATGGCTCAAGGTGGCTCAAGTACTTTTGTCTACAGCCCGAGTTTGGGCGCCTTCAGTCCTCCGGCCATGTCGAACCACAGGCGATTACCTCAGGTTCAGGCAGCTTCAGGTGACACACACAAATTTTGTCATGCAAAACAAAACTACCTATCTGCCTATCTTCGGTTCATTAAAGAACGATTGGAGACTTAATGATTTATTGAGACCAAGAAGCTGTCCAAACTGTGCCTCTTTCCAATCTTAAGCCAAGCGAACATGACCCCCTGCTTAGACTGCTTAGATGGCTTCACATCATCATCCAAGCCTCCCGGCCTCACGCCCTGAATTGTTCGCCGAGGGGCTACGCCAACGCTTCTTCGCCACACCTTCCATCGCTTCTGTGACAGTACCACCATCAACCTCTTTGCTGAAAACGCTTCAGGCGGATGCAGATGAGCCAGCGGTTGGGTTTATGAAATTTTGGACCTTATGCATGCAGTGTGCGTGTGTGTCTTATAATTGTCAAAGAGGGTGTCCCACAGAATGACCACAATCACCATAATCATCTGATCGTTTCATAGACAACAGGCCGTCGCAATTCAAACCCCCGGTGGGGTTAGCTGCAAGCGTGCATCTAGATGGTCCCAAACAGGCTAGATAGGCCCATAGTTGCAGTATGTGCTACTTGCCACATCTTGTAGCCTTGTCGAAGATTGTCCCTTTTCAGACTCTACATGTTGAGCATCACCACAGCCATTGAGCGGATTTGTGAGGCCCAAGAAGATGTCCCCTGTCTTTTGAAAAGAACATAGCGACAGGTGGCCCTATACGATCTCTGGGTCTTCCCGCCACCCGTTGCACAGCTCGGGCCAGCAGGTTGAGCTCCTGGAAATAACTGCAATCAGCTTGGAGTGTGCCTGCGGTCAAAGGTTTTCATTGGATCCTGAAACCACCTGCAACCACCCTGGGACCACTCTTCTCCTTGTTGTATGGCAGCGCACCATTTCGGAAACGCCGATGCCTGGGCATCTCATCTGGTGGCCTTCCCAGAGAAGTTCTTGTTGCTGGACAGCTCCCAAGCCGTGAAATGTCTAAAAGGTAAATCAAACTTCGCTACTTGGGAAATGCAGCTTTGTCAAAGGGAAACAGACCCAACAGGCATGCAGTATCGTTTGTGAATGCGTGTGAAGGATTGAATTAGTCCCTGTGTTGTGGCTGATGAATCTCACCTGCTTCCGTTCTTCCAACTGTATTGGCTGAGGTCTCCCAACATGGCGCCATGGAGTTTCTTTGCGAACGTCAGACCAGTGGGCCGGTAGCCAGACCACTGCGCATGACAGGTCGGTGGTGCACAGAACAGCGTGACAAAATCATTCATGACATGTCTCCAAGCTGTTCGTAGGATGACAGCCACTGCAAGACACCAAGTGAATGTTGCATTGCAAACTTGCGTCTTGGTGGCAAAATCGTACGAGTAAGGGAAACAAAATACCCAAAAAAAACACAAGAAGCGCAAGTTATTGGCGACGTTGAAACGTTGCAGCACAGCCTCCTGTTCAAGCAACTTGGCGTAGGACCGTCCTACTGCATTCGCCACGGCCACCTTGGTGGCAGATTAGATGGCCATGTGCCAGGCCTCATGACATGTTTTCAATGAATATCAATTCAATCAATTCATAATAATTCATATAAGTTCTTAATACGAGTATGTTCTACAGTTTTATACAATTGTCTACAATCACTATGTGAGTAGTACCGTATATTACACGAGTACCGAATGCAATATCCCGCGAATATCTCAAAGCATTCATCAATGAACCCTTCAGTCATGTTCGATTTAGAAGCACCGAAAGGTTCCCTTGCTACCAATGCCAAGTCATCCGTATGTCACGGCTTGTTCCCCCAAACTGCTGGGTGCCGGACGTCAGTAAAAGCTCTCTTAGTTTCACGTTGGGCCATCATGGTCCGACGTTTCACCGTGTCTCCCAAATGCTCAAGAAGGATGCACCTGGCCGCAGCCAAACCCGGGCGAAAACATCTGCGCGAATCCTAGAGACTACAAGCTATCACGGTACCATGAAAACATGGCCGTTTTAAACACAAACGCACATTTTCCGCTTGACAAATATTGCAGACTTTCGCAACCAATGTACTTGTCTCATCTAACATCAAGCAAGATCACAACTGGGAAGGAGTATATAGTCATTTGTAGCACATGTGTTGATGCACAATATCAGAGCCGCCCAGAACTACTGAGTATAAGCGCCATAGAAATGATGTGAATTGCCCCAGCCACCCTTCGATTCCTGTCCCAATGGGTTACATGTCGTCTCAAAGGACTGGTGAAAAAAGATAAGGAGCAACAATAGCAACCTGCAAAGCTGCATAGACCAACCAAGCAAAGAGAATCAAGCAGAATGGAGCTATCATCCAAACAGATCTGGTGATATGCCCAAGAAAAGCTGAAAGAAATAGATCTAAAGCACAAGTCGTCACAAATCCCAATTGAGAAGTTGCTTTGAAGAGTGCCCCAGCATCTGTTTGCCCTCCGCGGTCTCCCAGAGGGAGGGTCCTCTGCTCTACGAACTGTGGGTCGTCCACAAAGACCATTATGTCCCGGAAGCTGCTGAAGTCCAAGTAAGACTGGGCCGCACTCAACATCACTATCACCAACACCAACACCAACACCACCAGCATCGTCATCCTCCTCCTCCTCCCCATCATCCTCCTCCTCCTCCTCATCATCATCATCCTCCTCCTCCTCCTCCTCATCATCATCATCATCACCATCCTCATCATCCTCCTCCTCCTCCTCCTCATCATCATCATCATCATCACCACCATCCTCATCATCTCATCCTCGTCATCTTCATGTTCATCGTCATCACTATCTTGGGCACCAGTGTGGTGGTGTGTCCTTTTGAAACAAGGTTCTTCATGCTAAAACCTTCATTGTGCTGGGTCACACCTAGCCCTTTCACTTGCAATGCTTTTCAGCACTAGGCCTGTTCCCCACCCTTTGCTAACCTCACTTGGCCACAGGATTTGCACTTTGCTTGCCTCTTTGCTGTCCAAATAGAGGGCGAAGGCTTGCCTGTCAACATCTGCGGAACACAGACCGATCTGTCAAGCACATTGCACAGCAATGCACACCGAAATGACAGAAAAATACCGAAAAATCAGAAGGAGTTGTTCTTCTTGTGTTTTGTCTCCTATCTTGCAGCAGATGTTGCAAATGCTGGAATCAAGAGTGCTTTGCGGCAAAGGAAACCTCAAATCCCGACCATGGTCCTGGGATGACAAGCCCAAAAATTACGAGATAGCCAGTAAGGAACCAATTTCTAGACTTTAGAATTGGCTGCCCGCTTGATTCTATTCTCAAAGTGACCATTGTCCCTTGCTGACCTCCAGGCACTGTTCGACAACATTGAAGATAGCAAGGATCCATACCTCACAGCGAGGTACGAATAGTGACTTTTGTCTTGACGAGAATACAATTCGCATCATTGTGTCCTTGCTACTCTGAAAAGAGTCGCTGGCTGGATGGCATGGTGGTTGGGCCATTGCTTGCAAGATCAAAGAGCCACCTGATTTGTCTGTTCACTTCTCATTCAAGAAGTACTTCTATGTCCTCACTTCTCAACACTTAGGGCGGCAGCAAACTTAATCAGTCTTAATCTGTATCCACATCATATAGAGCCCGTCAGAGTGACAGAGTTCCTGGATGAAGCCAGAGTGGGTCTCGGCTCTGGCCAACATCCCAACAAGTTCAACCAACTCCCAAATAACAAATTGTCCATCTGTACCAAAACCATCCAAAAGCTGCATCCTATCTCCCTGCGGAAGAGGGGCGAAGCTTGGTGGCTTTCGAGTTGCAACTCCTTCATTTCATCCATCAGCTGAAGAGACCAGCTCCACCTGGGCACTGTGAAGTCAATCAGGGTGGGAAATCAGCATTCAAACAACAAGAATGATGAGAGTTAGTTTGGTTTGTCAATATCTCGCACTGGATGTTGGGCTCTATCGAAATGAATGTCCAAAATAACCATTAAGCACCATGTCACAATTGCATTTCTGTTACAATCCTGTCGCTTATCAAACACAACCCCAGAAATTCAAAAGTACCCATAAAATTGAAGTGAAATTTGTTTACCGCCGTGAAGCAAAGTTGTTGACATGGGCTGGGCTAGGAAAATATTGAATCCAGAATCCAATCTCACTGCAAACGCGCTTCATACTATATAAACCTCGACAGGATCCAGATTGGGGTTGAATCATGTGAACATATGTTGACTTTCGCTAAACTTGTGTACGGGCTAGTCTCTTCATCCTGAACATATGCCTTTGCTGAAACGCACATTCAGCCAGCTGGCCTGACAACCCGGAACTTTCGCTCAGACTCTGAAAAGTACAAAAAAAATACAAAGAAAAATATAACGTGTTTGCAGGATTAAACAGAATTGGTTGCGCTTTACAACCCTGAAAATGCCCTTTTTTCTGAAAAGTAGTGTGGGATCACAATCAAGGATTAACATGGGGAATCTGGGGTTTTGGGCAATGCTGACGGAAAGATGTGCTGACATCCAAAATATAACGAAACTTTATCTTTGTGGCGTTGAATCAATGAAGTTGTTATTCATTAGGCATTTACCAAAAGCTATGGAAACACCCAGCCCTGAAGGTCGCTCAAATGGTGGAATGTGCTTGACACATCGAGCTCAACAGCAAGCCGAGATATGCCGAGATCCCCACATGCTGCAGGAAGAACTCAAGCTGCCGATAGCAGCACCTTTTCAAGTTTTGTTGTCTTATCAATTGGATGCGTCCCATCATTCAGAACTTCTCAACATTTTTCAAATTTGGTAGGGCACAAAATGAGATCCGTCTTGAGACTGGGAAATCCGTCTACCTTTCAAGATGTTAAGGTCCCACATGACAATGTCAAATCTAGTCAATTACAAGTTGTTTACCCTGCCAGCAGTACTACTGCAAGACAATTGCATTGAAATGAGATGAACTGGGCTCCTTGATGACAAGGGAAAAGAAAAAAGGCCCTCGGCTCTTTTTCCATCGATGAGACCTTTAGGAATTATCCCGCCACAAGAAGTTTTCTCAACGTTCACCCAGCTGAAGAGAAAAGAAAGTACAGTACAGGCTCCAGCAACTATATAATCTATACACATATATTGTATGCATTTATATGCTACATGAGGAAAATGTGGTTGAAAATGGCCCTTCCCTTTGAAACGTGCCGTGATGATAGCCTGGCCCAAACCATTCCCTTCAACGAGTTCAACGAGTTCAACGGGCTGCCGGGCTGTACACCATGCCGTCTGGAATAACTTGGCCTGGCTGCGATCTGTCGACAAGACGCATTGCAGTCCCATGCAGTCCCATGCAGTCCCATGCAGTCCCACCTTCCCAAAAGTCTTCCAAAAGACATAGGATCTGATGCCATTCTCCAGCATTTCCACCTGAGATGTCCCAGGAAATTTGTCGGATATGATGATCCTCACACGTATTCGCAGATTCTAGTTTCATGATGTTTCATGCTATCAGCAGCTGTCGCAACAATATCTACCTTTGCGAGTCCAGTCTTGTACCCCAATCCCAAGTCCGACATTGTGTAGTCCACCAGTTTCCCATTCTTTGTTTGTCTTCCTGGGACAAATTGGGACCAGGTGCAGGCATTCACCGTAGCCACCCAGCTCAATGAATCGGGTTCCTCCGCATCCTCCGCATGCATTGCATCCAGCAGAAGCAACGCCACCTAACGCCGACGGTGCCCTGTCTGTAGAAAAATATCATTTCTCGAGGCGCCTGGGGCTCTACCAAGAATCAAACTGCAAAGAGGTGCTAAAAGCATGATGAAAGTCTATAGTTGTATGTTCATGTTATTATTACCTGTTCACTTTTCTCTTTTTCTGACCGGCCTGGCACAATCGTTCCTCTCAGATTCTCCCTTTCAGGATGAAGGTTGAAGGTCTGTCAAACTGCGGTGCAGGATTCCTGAAGCTCGTGTAATATCGTGTATATCGTGTACAGTAACAGGGCTTCTTGGAGTTGAAGCACCTCCAAGAACTTCTTCTCAGCTCCCCGAGTAGACAGTCTTGATGGGGGGTGGGCTCCGCATTTGAATTTGTGGCTGCTACGAAGCTCCAGAACCCAGGGACTAGGGCTGATGTCGCCATGTCGCCCAAGTGTACTGAGTCCAAGATCAGACTTCTCAAACTGCCCAAAGGAACGTCTTGACAAAGCATGACAGACTCAATGCCCTTGTGCAAGAGTCTCTTGAGTCGATGTACCTGGCACACAGTCTTCACGTGAAACAGAAATGCCGTTGCAATCCAGAGATTTCAAGGTTCCGGGCAAATATGCGGTTTCCAATCTCTTGTAGCCCCGGAAAGTCAAGTGCTGGAGGTTGTTTGGCCATGACGCTCTCTCCAAAGACTGGCTAAACGAATCGCCAAAAACTAAACTTTGAATGCTGCTTGGCCAGCGCACGTTATCCAAAGTTTGGTTGAATGACTCACCAAGGCTCAAGCTTTCAAGGCTGCGTGGCAAAACCACATGCTCAAAGGAATGGTTAAAAGAATCGCCAAAAATTAAAGTCTTCAGAGTGCTTGGCAGACTAACATGCTCAAGAGATTGGTTGAATGCCTCGCCAAAGGTCAAGGTTTCTAGCTGCTTTGGCCAGGAAACTCGATTCATGGGTTGACTAAAAGATCTGCCAAAGGTCAAAGTCAAAAGGCCATCAGGGAAAGTCACATGATCCAAGCTTTGGTTGAACCCGCCGAGAGTCAAACGCTTGAGGCTGCTAGGCAAACTGACTGTCTCCAAAGATTGGTTAAAAGCTTCACCAAAGGTCAAGTCTTTCAAGTTCATTGGCCAGGACACATCGTCTAGTGACTGGTTAAAATCTCCACCAAAAGTCACATTGTGTAGGCTGTCTGGCAAGCACATTTGACCCAAACTTTGGTTGAAGTTTAGACCCAAATGTCACGTCTTTGAGGCTTCTTGGCCATGTTATGCCTTCCAAGCTTTCGTTGAAGGAGTCACCTAAAGTCAAAGTCTCAAGGCAATCTGGCAGGCTCAATTCTTTCAAATTCTGTTTTGGGCCAGTTGTTAAGCTTTGGAGAGTGCTTGGCAATTTCACCTTTTCCAACGTCTGGCAATATAGGCCGCCAAAAACCAACTTCCGCAGCCTGCATGGCAGATTTACACCTTCCAAGCTCTGGTTGTAGGGTTGACCAAGTGTAAGCATCTGAAGATCCATAGCCAAATTCACCCTCCCTAGATTCTGGCAAGATGAAGTGCCAAAGGTCAGAACCTGCAGTCTTGTTGGAAAATCAAAGCCTTCCAAGCACTGATTGAAGAAATCTCCAAATGTCAGACTTTCAAGCGCATCCGGAAGCTTCACATTCTCCAAGGTCTGGTTGAAGAAATCACCAAAGGTCAGGCTCTTTAGGCTAGGCCAGCTCACTGATGTCAGCGGCTGATTGAACCACTCGCCAAAGTTGAGGTGGGACAGGCCGTATGGCAGAGCCAAGTCCAAATTCTGGTTGAAGGCCCCACCAAAAGTTAGGCACTGCAAGGTGCTGGGTAAAGTGACGCCAGACAAACTTTGGTTGAACGCATGCCCAAAAGTCAGGTTTTCAAGGGTCTTTGGAAGCTTCACTTCTTTCAAGCTCTGGTTGAAGTCTCTGCCAAAAGTCAGACTTTTCAGCTGGCTGGGCAAGTTGCAGTGCTCCAAGCTCTTGTTGAACAAGTCACCGAAGGTAAGACTTTGGAGAGTGCTGGGCCAGGTCAAACTGCGGATCTCTTGATTGAACAAATGGCCAAAGGTCAGGCTGTCGAGATTTCTTGGCAGTTTCAGCTGTTCAATGCCTAGGAAAGTCATGGGGATTCCGGGCTCTGCAGCTCCCACCTAAAGTTTAGAGCCAGCTGATCCCCAGGCCTTTACGATTTTGAGATCTGAGATCATAATGTAAGTTGCGAAACCTTAGAGATCCAAGTATATAATACAGTATAATACAATATGACAATATGTATGTAACCATAAAAACGGGCTTTTGATGCTGCATCTCATTATTTCGCCTAGAAGCTTCGGTTGAAGAAATCACCAAAGGACAATCTCTGCAAACTCAAAGGAAGCATTCCATGCAATCGGTCTATCCGCGATGCTCCGGACAGTTGAGTGATACCTTCAAGGGCAAACTCTTCGTTGGCCGCAGACAAACCTCTGATCAAACTCCAAGCGCTTGCAACATTGCAAGGCAGGTAGACGAACGACCTTGCAGGCATGGCCAGCAGCCAGGTCATGATCAAAGTATCAACACCATTGCAGTCAGCGCATGACATAGATTCAGATCAGAGATTTGAAAAAATTACAAAAAAGTAACCTCTGTAAACTCATCATGTGACAGGCTAAGGGAGTTCGGTTCCACACCGTCATGGCAAAGTTGTTCCTTCAAACTTTTGCGCAGAGAAAGAGGCCGCGAGTCGTGCTGCAATGCAATGGTGGCACCGGGTTTTGCTGCAACCCGGTTGCTCACAAGCTCTTGCAGGTCCCGGCCAGTCTTGCTGTCAGGTAGTCCTGGGATTGGAGAGCTGGGCGACGAATCCAAATGTTGCAACCTTCTACTGGGCTTCGAGGTTGGATGACTAGTTGGCCCACCACCAGCTACAATGCTACAATAGTATACAGATGTATACAGTATATGATAATTGATCATCATTATCCCTGCCCTCTACTTTGGGAAAGTAGCTTGAAATGACAAAATTGAATTGGACCACCATCCACTGGTCGTTTGGCTAGGAATGGAAGCCCCAAAGATCTGCTCGGGACAAATTGTGAATTGCAAACCAACAATTGCACAAATATTTCGGGGACCATGAAATCTACTCTATGGATTCAGGCGAGGTTCTGACCATGAAATGTTCGCCATCTAAAGCGTGCACGGTAATTTGCAAAGTTGCATCAGGACCTTGGATACGGACCAAACCGCTACACTACACTCTTTGTACGTCTTTGTACTACAACAATGCCACAGTGGATTCTTCAGCTACAAGTAGGGTATGTAATGGTGTGTACTGTATGATTTGTTATTGCAGATTCCTAGAATATCCTAAATCATTGTGCAAACTTTTATCATCTCATTTCCCACGTGGAGGTTGGACATCCCATCTTCCGACAAAGAATGTCCTGCCAGGCCCTGTCTGTATCCCTAATATCCCTAGGCCCTAGTACAAGGAAGAAAGGAAGAACAACCAGGCTGGTGAACCCAACGTCCAAGCCCCAGATATACTGGTGGCCGGAAGCCATGGCATGGGCGTGGACGTTTGACAATGCTCTTTCCAAACCAGGGACAACTCATGCTGCAATTTTCGGTCTTCTCTGAGAGGATCATGTTTGCTCTGCCACGCCATGATAGCCGAAGCTGCTTCTATTGCAAGTCCACATTGTATCACATTGTCACATTGTGCTTCCCACCAGAATACTGGCAGCTCAAACACTCTTCACAGACGTGCTCTGCATCTTTCTGCTTTCTTGCAAGCTTTGAAGCTGTTGTTTGTGATGTTTGTGTTATGTTTTACTTGCAGAAGATGAAGACGTCTTTGGCTTGCATAATATTTGACAACAACGACAACAATGACAACAATGTCATATCGCATTGCATGCAATGATTAGGGGTGATTGCCTTTGCGGAGCGCCTGGGCCGCCAACCATGAATAACCTACGAAAAGTCCATGAACGGCTACATGGGATTGATCAGAACCTAATTGGAGAATGATTGGAGCGATTGAACATGTGCAGAAAGTCGGAGTCTGAGGCAACGCTCCTGAAAACATGTATAGTCAACAGGCATGTGCCCTGCATGTAGGATCTGAGCATGAAGCACATGGGCAATGATCGCAGGAATTCAAGAATTGTTCAAACTGCTAAAAAATTGCTTCATAGATGTTCAAAGCAACTGAGCACCTTCATGACCTTGGAGTGATTCTGACGGTATCCCATCATCGGCAAAGAGCTTACAATTGGATAAACTTACCACATTGCCAGGAACTTACAAACCTTGTTCAAGTGATTGTGAACAAGTGTTCCACATCTTTAAGTCTTTAGGATCAACACTGTGGAATCATAACCACCACTGCAGAACAACCGTGCGAAACTTGCTTAAAATGCGAATGCTACATTGCTACATCATACATCATCCAATATTCCAACACCTCAACCTCCACCAAAAACAAGTTAAAAGTGGTTGGTTTGGGCACGTGCTTGAATGTTTGTAACCCCATGCCCATGCCACCAAGATTGCCAAAAGTGTGCTTTTTATGTGGGCCATCCACGTGTGAGAACGAAAATGTCTGGTTCTATCTACATTCAGAGAAGTCAATGTCCCGTGGCGAACTTTCCCGCCACCACTCCCATCCATCAACCAATGAGCGGTAGGCCTCCCATGCGTGTCCAGATGCGCAGCTGCGCAATGCTGAGTTGTACCTTTCCAACCATGTGAAAGGAAAAACAGCAAGTCAGAAGGAGCAACTTTTTCTGCCACCTAACCATCTCTCAACACTTCAGATTGGAGACTGTCACCCTGGGCAGAATCTTCAAAAACTGCAGAAAATGCGTCCTATGCGCATCTATGCGCACCATGACCTTCGTTAGTAGGATGGCTTACATTCTGAGCTCATTTCTACACATAACTTGTTGACCAGGATGACTTCAGATTCATCCTTCTCGCGATGACCGAGGTAGACTCCGAGGTACATTATCCGATTTGGTGGACATGTCGCAGACCAGGCTTCTTCCAAGAGATCCAAGGCCTTCAGTGCGACTCCAGCAAAGTGCTGCTTCACCAGGGAAAACGGTGGACGTCATAAGCTGATTCTTCGGCATTGCTTGGAATCTGAATATGACATATGTGACTGAATATGCAGCATAGAATGCGCATGTCTGACTACCATTGATTTCTCCAGAGTCCCTGTCAACTACCAGGGAACTCCACCAGATGCTATGGTGCACCATACTGTCCTTAAGTTGATCCTTGTTGATCCTTATCAGGGCCCCGAGTCGCCCGAAATCGCCCGAAGGCCTTGTTCCAAAGTCCGGTGTCTTCCAGGCATGACAGGGTAGCACCAAAGGCAGGAAGACCTCACGTGGGACACGTGGGACACGTGGGATCCAAATGGCAGAGGTCCGGGGCCAAACAGGCCACTGTCCGGTCCAAGTGATGAAACAGTGATGAACAGTGCGCCAACATGCGCCAACTGTCCCCGTTACTGCGGCTTTGCAACCGGCCTGGAGACAAATGCCAGCTGTCCATCCTGTTCACAGCAGCTATTTTACTTGAGTCTACCCCTCCATAATTACAAAGTCCGGTAGAGTTGCTTGTTCATTTTTACCACTCTACAAGCACTTGCTTCCCTGCAAATCAGAGGTGCAATTTGTTTGGGTATGCCATGGAAACGACACAGTGTACTAGTGTGTACTAGATTCTGAAACATTGCAGACACAAACACTGAATGTTTCAGGGCAGTTTCCTAGTTTGAGACAAGAGTTTCCCCTACCCTGAGAAAGGCAAACCCAAAAAAATGTCAGACCTGCGCAGCAGGTCCAAAGCCTTTTCCCAGTCACCACAGGCAGCAAGCGCCTCTGGACGGGTGACTTGATCTGTCTCGGTTTGGGGAATCCAAACAGCTGGGTTTGCAAAAGTGTGCAATGGTCAGCCAAGCTTGCGGTCTTTTGGGTCTTGCAGTAGCTTAGTATAGAATATATATATATATAATATACACTTATAATTATACATATATACATATATACATATATACATATATACATATATACATATATACATATATACATATATACATATATACATATATACATATATACATATATACATATATACATATATACATATATACATATATATGTATATATACATATATATGTATATATACATATATACATATATACATATATACATATATACATATATACATATATACATATATACATATACATATATACATATATCGATATACATATATACATATACATGTATAGTATGTATATGTATATAGCAGAGTAATTAATGTGTATATTAGCTATTATATATATATATAGAATATATACATTTATGTTAGCATCCTGTAGTAAGAACCCTTGTTCCCACTCGTGACTGCTTCACCACACTTCGGTACCTGATGAAAAAGCTGCGCATCGGCAAATCTTTGGCCAAGCGCCTCCTCACACGTCACCGTGCCGTGAATAGCTGCTGCGTGACTGCCTCCCTGATTCTATGGGAAAAAATGATGGAAGAGTCCATATTTTACCAAGAGCGGGCCAGACTTCTTTCAGGATCCCCGTGTTTGGGGTTAATTAACGATACGACGATATGGTGATACGGTGATACATTCTGATCAAGTGTTGCGATGACTCCATGCCCAAATCCAAGGAGTTGACCACTGACCATGCGCACCATGCGGACGATGGGGTCCATGGCTGCTCCTGCAGGAAACCAAAAGCTTCTTGCCATCGGTCCCCGCAAGCCTCAGCAAACAGGCTACTTGTCACGAGGCAACGGAGCAACCATGAAAGTGTGCATTAAAATCCATGGAAATATATGAGATGTCCAGGTCTGTAGAAATGATGAGGCAAATCTCTCGGTCTTTACACATGGTTTTTGACTACCCAAGTCATTTGGTTGTGTGATTGGGGTCCCTGAAGGAAGGTGCCGGATATTTAGTTTTGCAAGCAAGATTGCCCCAAGGCCTGTGATTCAGATTCCGGCAGGCAGACTTCGTGATGAAACACAGCTTGCTTTCCAAGACCCTGTGTCCTACATTTGACCATCCTTGAGTGCATGCAGGTATTAGTATACTCATAACGTTTGCATTCTGTTCAAAACACCTGGGTCACATGTTTCTAGGGCACATCAATGTTTCCAGCCTTCACCCATCACAGTCTAAACAGTTGCACCACATGTTTTTCCAATAATGAAAATGAACTATAACTTATAATAAAATGATAAACATATTCCTATTTAATAACATGAATTATTTGTAATTGTTCTATATCAATATATGTCATATAGAAAAAACATCAATAAACTGATATCATTTCCAATGCCCTCAGCATGCACTGACACTGGGCGAGAGACTGAAACAAGTCCGCCGTAGGCTTCTAGATCAACATCGATGTTCCGCTGTCTGTTGCAGCGAGATGCAGCAAGACTCTTCCACGAAACCAATCAACCAAGTTCAACCAAGTTCAACCAAGAACCAATGCATCATGAAGACAGGCCTCGCAGGAGTACTGCTGTAGAAATTCCATTGAAGCTGCTACAGCTGCTCCAACCAAATGTGAAAGTGTGTGCATGTATGCTCCACAACCCTGATTCAAAGATATTCAAAGCACAATGGAAATTATCTCAGCCCTGAAATCACACACTGTAGTTGAACTTGCATAGTCGTCCTACCTAATAGACGTGATCTAGCTTCATGTCCCCTCTCTGCCATCCCATGAAGGGTACGTCCCACCATTGTAATTCAGTCTAAAGCAAACAGAGTACCTATTCTGCTTACTACTGCGCTGTGATTTACAGCTACAAACATGTCCATCTGGGGGCAAATTTCTCCAGGTGCAATTCAGATCAACCGTCTCAGGCGCCTTAGATCTAGAAGTAGTTTGGACGCGGTATGCAACTGGCGACCACGCCCCAATGCCACCAGCAAGGCATTCTGCGCTACAACCTTAGCAGGATGGACTTTCAGATTCTGAATGACAGGGTGAAAACCAAACTTTAGCTGCTAAAGAACAATGCTCTGAGTTGTTTAATAATCGTTCGATTGAACTCATGTGATGCGTCTGCCCCTTCATCCTTGGCCTCATGTATCTATCTGCCACCATGCGCCTCGAATGCGAACGCTATCCCAGACATTTCATCAGCTCCGTCCTAGTTCTGTCCAAAGTGCTGCTGGCTCTCGCCCCTTCAAACGTCGAAAATCTTCGAAGTCGTGCAATGCTTTCCTGTGGCTGCAAGCAGAGCACCAAGCATCTGCACCAATCGAGGCTATTGTTGGGGGAAAGAAGGTTGTATCAACCTCTTTGCACTTGGTCAGTTGCTCTGGCTAATGATAACAGGTCTCACTGGTGGATGCTTGAACAACCAAACCCCTGATTCCCCACGTTTGTGTGGAGTAGCTAGCTGATTCACATCACACCCTCCCTCCAAAAAGTTCAGCTGCGACAACTCCGTCAAACTGCTGCGCTGGTCGACCACTGATAGGGAAATCAACTTTCCCTTTTTTATAAGTGGCCATGAGGGACAGTGACAAGGATACCATGCCTCCACGCAAATATACAAACCTAATCTACTTGACTGCTTGAGTTTCAACTGACACTTTTTGGAACCCAGCCTCCACTGCCATTGATGCCTGAAACGTCGCAGATCACATATCCGAGCAGTTGAACCGTTGCTCAAGGCACAAATGGTTGGCCCAAATATGTTGCGGGTAGGTCAATTCAGCCTCAGGTGGGCTATTACCTCCAACTTGATCACATGCGGAAAGAAACTTCAGTCTTTGGAATCCAGCGCAGTACGAGTTTCTCATTATATAATTCCAATGGTTCCCACAATTTCCCACATCAACAGCTCTTGAACCCAACTGCAAGATCCATGGTGAGTCCAAGATGCCCATGAACACCAATGCTCCGAGCCAGCTCACGGCTCATATGGATGCCACACTTGAGGCCACCGCACCCGACACGCCGGCATGGAGCAGGCTGATGGGTCTGCGAGGTGGCTTCAACTTGTTGATTGTCTGAGATGCGCGGACGAATATGTTGTGTACTGTATGTGTATCATATATGCAATTATACAAAATATTACAAAATATTATTTGGCTGACTTTGGGATCCTTATCGGGTTGAGTAGCGGGCAAGAATTTTCCAACGCAAACAATGGGATTGCTGCTTGAAAGATCTTGAAAGGATTTGAAAGGAACCTATCTGAGTCTATCCATCCTGGCAAGCGTTTGGCCCACGCCTGGCTCGATAAGAGGAGCAAATTGGCGGCCAACAACGGTCCAAAGGATTCCAAAGGTATCAAGGATCGGCATTCCCAAGGTTGTAACTTGAATATCTTGGAATTTCTTGAAGCGTCAATGGACCTGTTTCGACCACTCAGACTAAGATAGACCTCCCAATGCATCTCGAAGCAGTATGGGGCAAGTGATGTTGCGATGCTTTCACTATGCGCAATCAGGAAGGGTTTTTGGGGCAACAATCATATTCTCCCCGTTGTTGATATGCAACAGCTTCGGGCTGTCAACCTATTGGATACTAAGGACACGCTTATATAAACCTCCCAAAAAGGAAAACTGAAGGGGCAAAGCCATCCACAGCAAGCCAGTAGAGGGTAGTTCGAGGCAGCATGCTAGTGGAAACTTTCCCTTGCTGCTAATCACTACTGCTAAACTGACCGCTTTGACAACTGGCTCCAACGGGGACATCAGAGAAAACAGCAGCATTTGCAGAATTAGCAAAAAGATCTCCACATATCTCCACCAGACAAACGGTACAAACATGTACAAACGTTCATTCCATTTCACTACCATCTGCAGTGGACCGCATCATTTTACGAAGCTCAAGCTGCGAGGGGCGTGGAACTTTGCCACCGCCCGGTGATGACGCAGGGCACGGCAATGCACGGCATGATCCCAGGGCAGGCACCATCTGACAATCCCATGCTGATGCACACCATGCATCACCATGCCTTGCCGGGCCTTGCCTTGCTGCTGATACCTTGAATCACTGCCCATGGTACCAAACCGTTCACTACCGCCCTTGCTCACACACAGGAGACCAGGAAATCTGCATAACGACGGCAGCTGCTTCGACCTGCAACCAATCTTGCCACTGTCCACGTTCTTGGTATGTTTTTCCGATGTGGGAAGAGGAGTGGATAGGAGTGGCAATCTTGCCAGAAAAGGAATTACTGTATATAAAATATTATAAAATTATATAAATGACATAAGCACAAATCCAAGGCTGTCATGTCTAATGCACTTGCATCTCCGGCTCGCAACAGGGGTCTACATCACAAGGCAGCTAAGGCAGCAAGTTCGAATAGAATAAGAAGACTGACACTGATCGTAAACTCAGAAATGAATAGAATTGATCGATGCGCCAGCATGCTAACATCCTGCACCCACTCGGAAAGGTTTGAAGATGCATGAGCAACATCAATCTACTTGCAATGTGATGCAAGCATCGAGCTGCTCCCGATTTTGTTCCCCATCTGAAGTTGGGAGCAAATGTTGGAACTAGTTGAAGACATCGAGTCACATCGAGTCACATCGAGTCACATGCACGTGTACCTACTCACTGCTCACACAGAAATACCGGTCAGGGACACCTGGCTTCATGCTGCGCGAATGTCTTGTTGACCTGGGCGGCATTGGGGGGCCTGAGCTATGAAGCTGGGGTCGAAGACTCGGTTGAAAGATGTTGAAAGCAAACCTCTGAAAGTTCCTTTGTGTCGCACTTTACAATGTCTTGAGCTGAAAATGTCGCCTTGCTTTTCGAAATCCGCGGACTTACTGCCGCACTGTGTTGTGCGTGTCCGCCCAACCAATAATTGTCTCAATATAACTGCATGCTCAATATGCTCAGAACATGCACAATCATGAGCACCGGCCAGGCTCAGAACATGCACAATCATGAGCACCGGCCATCCAGTCCCTTGCGAATATGGCGGTTCTTGTAGAAAAAACAACTATCTTTGCCAATCGTTTGGTTGAAACAAAACAGGTCAAAACATCTGAGAATACTTTCACTCCCACTATAATCATTTCGAGATCCTAGCCGTCTCCAAGAGCACCATGTCGGTGGTAAACAGGGCATCGCAGCCCTCAGTAGGGTGAGGTTGGTTTGAGGGTTTGAATAGATACACTTAGTTTTATGCACAGAAATGAGGGAAAACACAGTGCTGGTTGATGGCTCATCCGTTGATGGTTCAACCGTTGATCAAGAGCTGAGGCCTTTCACCCCTAAGAATCTGCTGCCAAGAATCTGCTGGGCTGTTTGCGCTGCATGAAGCTCCATCTGATCATTTGGATGAGTGACCAGCTCCTGGCCAAGGCCAACAGCAAAGATTGGTGAAATGGTGAGACTACAAACACGGACAAAGTGGGTGCTGCAACAGTAGCGATGGCAGCAACAACAACAACAACAACAACAACAACAACAACCAAACAAAAACAAGACATTGCTGCCATGATTCCATAAATAGCACACGGCTCTTCATGTGCTTTCTGATAGCTCATACAAAGTCTTGATGGCATTTGAATCATCCCAAAAGAACCGAAGCTTTTACATCCTTTCTACCGTGTTCTGGTCTTCCCGCCTTCCCCGCGTCTACAAAACCGTTAAAAACCTGAAATTCCAAATCTTTGTGAGTTGTAAGGAGGCAGCACTCTGAGACAGTGAGTTTCTTCAACTTTTGCTGAGACTGCACAGAAAATACATGGACCAAAGTCGTCACTGAGTGCATATAACATGTAATATGTATAATTGATATTAATTGATAATGATAATACTGTGTATATAAGTATGTATATATGTCATATGTATGTATATATTCTGGATATTATACTGTACATGCGCCATAATCAATGCACAAAAATGACTTCCGTCCCATCCCCAACTCCGATCCTCTGCAGAGGCTGCAGGCACAGGTGGAGGAATATAGCCCACAGGCTGCGCAAGTTCGGGCTGTTTGGAAAAGAAGCGGACAGTTTAAACAGTTTCCAAATCTTGTCCCACCTGCGAAAGACATAATTAAAGCCTCTGGAAAAAAAAAACAAACAAACAGAAGTTGGTGGCGAAGCAATTGTTATGCAATTGCTTTGCACCAATGGAATGTAATATTCGCCACATCAGTTTTTTCAATTGGATGTTTCAAGACGTCACTGATGTAAAAAAAAAGACTTCAATGGGATTTCACAACAGCCTCCTCGATGTCGCCCAAGCGCAGCTCCTCGGGAGGTTCCTCTGGGCGCTCCTCAGGTGCCAGAATTTCTGACCAAGTCAAGGTACGAAACCACTGAAACCACCAGGTGACCAGGTAGATTTCAGCTTTGAACACAAAGGATCCAGACCCAGAGATATCCAGAGAACAGGGCCAGGGTGTTGTGTCACAAGCGAGTGGCTGAAAAAATGCTCTCAAATGCCTAAAGGGACAAATTACTATGCCTCTGCTGCGTGACTGTTTTATCCAACACTTTAGAGCAGCATCTGCAATACCTACAAGCAATCGGACTAAGTAAACTAAGTATAACTAAGTAACCTCAATCGTCCTAAATCCCCAGTCATGTCTCGGCCAGACGTACAAAATGAATCCAAACCTCGGCGATTCGCAGCCAGGTTGCAGGGAGCTCTGGTGCTTGCGGAGGCGGCAGAGGCTCTGAGACTTCCTGGAGGTCAAGCGTTCGCCGTTTGGAGGATGAAAAATATCCACTCTCAAAAGAACGTATTGAAACGCTTTTTGGGGGTCATCTGCAGCACTTTTTAATGTGCTAATTGTCACATTTCATCTGATAGGGGCATTTGGCAGGTTATGAGTTGTCAAAGCAGAAGTGAACGGGATTTCAAATTGATGGTTCTCTGTGGTCTGAGTGGAGTCTCGACCTGGCTGGCAACCTTAGCATAAGACTAGGAACTGGGAATGCCTAAACTTCCTTGTGAATGGACGGAACCATTTTGAAAATATATATAGCATGTTGCAGTCCTACTAAGAAGACTCTGGTAAGGATCTGGGAATCCCCAGATTTTGACAGGCTCCCCAATCTTTCCCCAACAGTTGACCCAGCACTTAACCTGACAAAGGCCAGGCCAATTCTGGTTCTGAGTCTTAAGCCCAAGCATCTTCATGGACTGAGGTGTCTGTTGTAGGCGGTCTCCATGCTTCTTCTACTGCACCGGAGGCCGGATCTGCAAAACCTTAGTCTCAGAGCAAGATTGGTGACCTCGATAAACTGCTTGAGCCATGGTGAAAAACAATCCTAATGGTTAACGTTGACTGGCTTGAAGATCGTGAATACGGTGCTTGAACATTTGGCACTTTACTAAGAGATCCTCGAGAGCTTTTCATTAAATACCACAAAATTGATTTCGATGTTTGCTGCAGTTTCTCGGCTTTCACTGATTGCAACCAGGCCACGCTCAGAACAAAAGTCCCAGCCTCAGGCAAACGTGAGACATCGACCAAAACGAAGCTGAAGCTGTGCTGAAGCTGATTGAAGCTGTCTGTTTGTCACTTTAGGGGTGACAAGCCCACGAAGATGTAACGTGGTTGATAACGTTACCGCTGCTCCAGGTGGTGGTTCGTGACCTCCGTTTCATACACGGCCCAGGCCATCAAATGTCTGTGCCGAGCAACTGTGGGAGGCATTCCATCCAAGTCCTGCAAGTTCAGGTCGTTCATCATCCACCGTGGTTGGACAAATACGGAACACACCGCTGTCGTCCCTCGGATGGCGACTCGAGAGAACTCCTCTTGTGACCTTCACAGAATCCCAATCTGAGCGAGTGCCTCCAGTTGAACTGCCTGGGTATTGCAACACCTGAAGGTGTAAAGATTCGAATCTAGGATTTCTTCGATTGCTTCCAAGGATCGTAGTCGTGCAAAGGTGCCTTGGATTGCTGGAGAAATCGAGAAGCCAACGCTACAGGTTGTCAGAGCCCTTCAGTATCTTTGGTCTGAAATAGATATTTGCCACAAAGCCCGAATCCTAGAAACGACGCTTTGAAAGACTGACAGGGGGAACAAGGCGTATAGCAATGTACAACCCAACCAAGTTTGCAGTGGCCCAATAGTGTCACAAATGTGATGTAGTCATTCATCCCCTATTTTTCCATCCAATTCCCCTGCCTGTCCTTGTGCAAGATTGCTGGTAAAAAGAATATGCTGCAATTGCCAATGTGCCGTATGTGTGTGTGTGTGTGTTTGTTTCCTTTCAAGATCTGAAAGGATGCTTAGGTACATCGCTGGCTTCCGAAGCCACCTGGTGGGTTCCTAGATTCCACACGTCAAAAATGATCCAAATTTGTGAATGTCAATCAAATCCCATTTGTCAGTATCTGCCATCCACATGACCGTCAAGCATCTATACAAATTCTATTCTATTGCGCCCAGTTGCTGGTGAACTGGATCTTTCCTTGGTTCCCAAGCTTGATTCAGACTGTGGGGGACTCTCATACACCTGAAACATCCTGAAACCGTCTGAAACCATCTGAAACCCGTGCTTCCATGTGCTTCCTGCGTGTGAAATTCAATCATTCCTGAAGAACTTGCCGACTCCCCTGACTCCCCCGACTCCCCCTTCCAAAACGGGGCAACTTCAAAACCACCAGCGACCGGCAGCCATCTGCAGCTTTTAGCCCAGGAGTCTGGTACTGAAGCATCGCATCCACAGAGAGTCGATCTCGCAATGGCACCTTCGCCAGATTGATGGAGCCATCCTGTCATGGCGCTATCGACTGGGAATCTGCTTTTAAATCTGGAGATGTTTTGACATGGAGCAGTAGGAAATACGCCATGGCCGAGCAATTGAATATGCAAATTACACATATCATATTGCGCACAAAACTAGGGAAAGATCTGATTAGACCTTATGATATTTATGGAGTGGCGATCTTTCAGCAGGTATAAGGAAAAATCGATGCGATCCGCTGTCAAGGATGCAGACACAGAATCAGTCGAATTTTGCTTGATTTGAAGACGCCGTAGAAGTCTTTACCATTGGGTACTCTAGGACGGTCACAACCGTTCGAGGATTCCAAACACACCCAGGAAACGCTTGAAAGCTGGAGGCATTTCATAGCAAAGGACAGTCCTAGACAGTTCCAATTCCAAACTCGCCTTCCTTCAAGCAAGACACTCGACCTTTCAAGAGTAAGAAAATCTACTGTAGCCATTCATTGGCCATTCATTTGGGTGCCCCATGTGTCAATCTTATCAATCTTAATCTCAACTGCGCCTGGTTCAGGTAATAGGGATCTTCTGCATATCTCCTGGAATATTTCATCTTGTTCAGGCTCATGAAAGGCAAAGTGCACGAAGGATAAGGATCATTGATTTGATACGGATCATTGATCATGCCTATATTCGAGCGACTCAATGTTTTCAAGGATGGTACAACAAGGGTCCATTCTTGTCTTAAAATAAGAGTCGTTCGTGGCTTGAGACATGATACAGTAAAAGACCCATGTCCTAAATACGACGATGAGTTTCTCTCAAAATGGATCAAAATGGAGCATCAGGTAGGGATTGATCACGTTCTTCGTATCATTTCGTATCATTTCGTGTCACTGATCTGACGTGTCCACCCCAGATGTGTCCAGCCTCAGCAAATCACCCCGCCAGGCACACATCGCACCATGTGCGGTGCGTGGTGCGGAGCCTTTTTGCGGATGCTTCGATCGCGAGATGCACTGCATCAGCTACGAGGGATGACTTGTGAAGGCGATCGAACTACCAGTATGGACAAGCAAATCAAAATCGAACTGTGCAGTGTGTCAGTTAGAGGTAAATCTGCTACTGGCTTTTCCACAGAACATACTTTTGAGCAAAGGCCATGACAGAAGTTAAACCATTTGCTACACCCATGGCGAGTGTCTCACTTGGGCAAAAATAAATCCTACAGACTTCAATGATTCTCACACACAGTGGGAGAAACCTTGACCTATCCCAAGATACCCTTTAGATTAAGCATGACTACACACCATTGAGCTCGAAATATTTCCAAGTCTTGGAGCTTCACAAGAAACAGCCGACCATCAGCCCATTACACTGTCAAACCCTGTCACACCCTTCCGCCCCTTCCGCCCCTTCCACACCTGAAGAGGTGAGCCCCAGGTCTGGCTCGCAGTAGTCCCAAACAGCTCCAGAGCGCTCCAGGTCTGCCGGGATGCTGAATTTTCGTCCGAGAAAAGACGCCGCGATTCGGAAGTGCTTAGATTCATGCTTATTTATGATGTTTTATGCGAGTCTGCCAGTGCTTAGTGAACTTAACTGTGCCTTCATTGTTTGAATTGTGTGCATATCTCTTCCTGATTCTAGATGTATATAAAAGTATGTGTGTGTGTGCGTGCGATCATACATGGCCAAATCTGCGATGATGCCACCCAGTTTGATGCCTCTTTCCTTGGTAACGCCGCCAGCCTTTGCACCTGCGTTCGAACTTGGCATGGGAAGTGGAACTACCTACATTCTTCTTGTGCACAACTGCTTTGTTGGCAGGCAGAATATGGATTGATCTAGATTGATGATCGTAGACAAAGTCACCTCAAACCCTCAAACCTTGCAGCCTTGACAGGGCTGAAGCTCTGGAAGGCATGGAAGGCATTGGGTAAATTGCTTCAACCGTAGCAGCATTCGCCAGAAAGAGCTGGTGAATCACAGTGAACTCAGCCAATTCACCCCCGTTTCCCAGTGGAAGGCTCTGCAAAGAGTTTTCCTTCATATGCTGATGGGCTGCTGGGCTGCTGGGCCTGACTTGTAAAGGTCATGATCACGGAGTGCTGGGTCCTCAGAGAGGGTCTGAGAACACTGCTTGGACACTGCTTCGATAAATTTTTGGATCAGGTCTTGGAGCAACCCCTCTGCCTCTACTGCGAACTGAACTGTGGACTTGAAAACCTGGTCACTCTGGAAGATCTTGGAGAAATGGTCTGACATTTGGCGTCTATTGTGACCTCATGGCGTCATGAATTGAAACGGAGATTCCCCAGCAATAGCGGTGTGATGAGGTTGCATACACATCAAGGGAACTACAACTACCAACTCACTGCCACAAGTCTTTCTCCACTGGAACCTAACTACATCACCTCATGAAACTCAAAAGACTCCTCTTGTTGAGGCTGAGATTCCCGCCCGCGACCAGCTCCCAACAGATCCCAACAGATCCCAACAAATACTGCGGGGAAGGAACGAAGGCTAGCTGGGAAGGTAAAGGGAAAATGGGGAAGGTGTGGTGAAAGAGCGGTGTGTCAGGAATTGGGAGGCACGAAGTGGAGAGGAAGTCTGATGATGCTGATAGTGCTGATTGTGACCATATTGATGATCCACGGCAAAACTGTTTCGAAAAGAAACAGGTGGGTGGGGGGGGGGGGATTGGCGATTGCAGCCCCTGCCAATACCTCTCTAAAGCAAGAGGGACGTCAGCTAGCAGAAGCTAGCTTTCGTGATGAACATCAAACACATTGTCACATAAATAGTAAAGGGGCAGCAGTCAGGGTCGCTCTGCGAATCTCTGCGACCCAGCTTCCAGAGGATGCCCTTTCCGTGCTGATGCAGAGAGCAAGGTGCATGTCCCGCCGCCTGGAAACGTGGAAGATCGGGTCTCACTGAGAAACTTGGAGAAACTTGATAAATGGAAATAAGGTGCTAAAATCAAAAATGGATCAAACTGTGGACTTGTGCTTGCTAGTGTGCGCAATCGTGCGCTCTGGATCTGGAAAACAGCCCTCAAATTTTGGGCAAGCCAGGTCCTGCCGAGTTCTGATGCACGTCTACAAGAAGTTCATGTCATGCATCTGGCGATCTGATTTTGGGGTTGTGTCAAAAATAAGGCATGTCTCCCCAACCCTGCTCCACCTACTCGACACCATGTGAAGGAACGCCCTTGCAGGGCACATTTCGCCTGAGACATTGCAATTGCAGCGACACAAAAACAAGTCCATTGTTGCATAGGAGGTTTAAGACCAGCAATGTGCGGAACCTGCTACAACATCTTGAATATCTTTCACACTGGAAACATGCTGATTTTCTGCTGTGAAATGTGTCACTGTGTCTTTTATTTTCTTTGTGTGTGTGTGTACCTATGTGTCCTTCCATGGCCTGCACTCAAACCAGACAAACTGATTTAAAACAATGCCTCTCCAATGGAAGACACCCCCCAATATTCTTCTATTTGGAGAAAGGAAACTATATTGGCTTGAGAGCAGTCCGAAATCAGCACATTTGCGCCGCAAGTCACAAAGCAGGTTGCAAACACCACTTTGAGGGCAACCCTCCGATGTCGCAAATGTCATCGAACATCCACATGTGGCTCAGCTTTCAGTGATCCCTTGATCACATCAGCGTCCGCTCACACACTAGTTTGCTGAGAAATCTATAAACAAGAAGCAAAGCCAAGCAGAACCATTGAGTCGGCAAGGCCCTAGTTGCGCATAGCTCAAATGGAGAATCAAACTCAAATCTCGCGTTCATGTTTTGATGTCGAAAAAATTTGAGCCGTGCTCAACTCATGAGAGTTGTTTTCAACATATCTCACTGGCTTTGTCTAGGATGCACATTGACGCTGGTAGTTTCCAAAGCTAAAGCTGCTTGATACGCCTTGCAAGCGTCCATACACCACTGTTAGACATGGTCTTTGAGGATCTGAAAAAGAACCTAAGTACTTGCTTACTTGTTATGCACGTAATGCATATATAAAATGTATATATCCATATAGACATATGTAGACATATATAGACATATATTACAAACATATAAATTATAAATACATATAAAGACATATAATAGACGTACAAAGACATTTAGAGACATATGTACACATATAGACATACATGTATACACGTGTATATACTCTACATATATGTATATACAATTATATACATGTATCTACTTATCATAAGTATTGATGTGTATCATATATAGCTTGTTAAATATTTACATTCATATTTAAACTACACCTTTTAATGTACAATTCTGCGTAATTAGTGATATTCATGTATACATGTCATAAACTAGATATTTAGGGTCTTCTCAACGCTGCTTGGACAGTCACCTCGCAGTATCATTTCTCTTCTTTGTTGTTTGGTATTTGTTTGGTTAACTGTCTGCCCTGTGGTGCTCAGTTGCAAAGGTAGCAGGTAGCAAACTACCTGTTCTACTGAAGAAAGTTGTTCCTTTCCACACCACAAATTTGTCACCATATTCCACATGGCCCCATGGCGTTATCACACCGTTTGTGCCACAACGGTGGTGACTTCAGGCATAGCCATCTCCGCTGCCTTGCGCAAGGCTTGGAAGGCTTCCTCCCAACAGTCCGCCAGGCGCTGGGGTTCTGGTTCCAACCCTCCATCGCAGCAAATGCCCACCTGACGGCTCTGCTGGTTGAAAAGCTGGTTCAAAGCTGGTTCAATTCAAACCAAAATAAACCCGCGCATACCCTTGCATCGTTTCTGAATGTGAACAACTGCAAGAGTTGGCATGTTAGAAGCTTGGGGTCGAAGCTTCAAGGCAATGAACTGTGTCCCAAGTCCAAAGTGAGTTAAATGATGTTAGATGTATGAAGGATTTGCCTTGGACGGAGTTTACCATTTCTCCTTGCAACAGAGTTGGATCACAACATCACATCTTGACATCCCGTGCCTTAATCCAGCCATTGTATTGCACAATGCCAAAGTAGAGGCCCAAAGGCACCATGGCATAGAAGGACATGTCATCCAGTTTCTTGCCTCAGCCATTCATTCTCATCCGAACCAGCAATTTGCAGATTCCAAAATTGCGCAGAAGCCATGTTCCCTCCATCGCTTTTGTTAAAACAACTATACTATGTCACAAATCATCTGACAAATCACTTCATCCAAAGATCGTAGGCTGCAAAGAACGCAGCCGAGACGCCCATGAACTCCACCTCTTGCATGGGACCGACCACGTTAGATAACATCGCGGTGACCTGCATGGTGGGGGTGGCAGAATACGACACATTTGTGGTTTATGACACTGAGACAAGTTCCAGTTTTGAAAAAGTCAGGACCTAGGAATAAAAATTCGATGGACCCCAAAAAGAGCAAAGTTTCAACTGGATCCCTCATGAAAATCATAAGATCCCAGCCTTGCCAAATTGGTCAAGCACCAGGGCTGCAGCAGTGCGATGTGGGATGGGTGAGCCCACCGTCAGCATCTTCACCAGGGCATGACGCACCAGGGGCTCCGGCGAAACTTTGATGACATCGATCTGAGCTTTCATGCCTCGATGCGAGACTCTCCGAGAGGCACCATAAGAATTCCCAAAGCCAAGCAGTTGAACAGATTGAAAGTCATCAAAGTATAAAATATCATAGAAATGTCATATAATATTTAAGAAATATCGAAGATTTGTCCAAAAAATCTTTCGTGGAACAAACATTCTATGATCAGTGCGTAAAGGACCCCCGAAGCTGCCAAGTTCGTGCCCAGGTGCTGCGGAAGATCTCCATGGGGTCCTCCAAGTGGATCGGGAAGCTCAGTTGACCCTGAGAGAAGTTGTTTCCAAAGACCAGTGGGTTGAAGATGTCCTGAGAGAAAAACCAGGAAAACCATGGAAAACTCCATGAAAAACCAGGATTCGGATAGGCAAAGCATGATGGCAGGAGAATGAATGGTTCCAAGGATTTCCAAGGCCAGAAGTGATTCTGTTGCTGGACTTGATGTTTCAATAAAAAGCTTCCCATGAAACTCATTGAAACTCTATTTCGCAGATTCCAGCAAGTTTGCTTGGCATTGGTTTAGAAATGCACACGAAAAAGAAAGTGAAAAAGTGGGTTAATTCACACCCCTCAGACGCTGTTCTCCCGTGCTTTCTCAACAGGCGAGCATCTTCATCGCCTTCTTTTCTCATGCTGATTGGCATGTTGGCTCGAACCGACTGCTTCAACGTGGAAGGCTCATACTTGGCATAGTAATTGCGCAATGTGAGGCACGTCAAAGTCATCAAGATATCCTGAAAGTGTGGCGCTGGAAAACCTTCGAACACCCATTCGGTAGCAAATGGCTTTGAACTTTCCTAATCAAAGGGGGCATCACAAGTTGCGACATTCTACCACGCGGAACTGCAGATCACCAAGAGCATTTCAAAACTACACAAAGGGGTCTGAATCCTGACTCATGAAACATCACAACTAGTTGGCACCCAGTATCATTCACCGTGGCGTCAGGGAGTTGCGACTTGATCATCTTGATGTCGTTCAAGTCAATGGGTTTTGTGGAACAAACCTCGAGAGTCAGTTGGGGAAGCTGTTCAATCAACTTTGAGGATCCCGAAAATCATTGAAAATCCATTGGCATGTTCAAGCGTAGTGCGGAATCTCATAATTTGAGGGTCCTGATTATGGACCCAGACTGTACAGTACCAGCATCCACTTGGCATCTCGGCAGGTTTCCATTTCTCACCGACCACCAAGCCGAGCTACAGCCTTTGTGCTTCCCGGATTCTTGGCATCCGCGAACTTCAGCCGATTCTTGCGGTCCCCTGGCTGCTTTGGCCGGGAAGGTGCAGCAAAACTCGGGTCAAGTCAGGGGTATGCTGCCCTCCTGTCCATTTATGCGCCCTGGAAACCAAGAGGTAAGATCATGTATGTTATGATATGTTATGTCTTGCCATTCAGCCAGTGTGTGACACTTTCTAGATCTTTCTAGACGTGAGGCCATCATTATCAATGATATCAATGTTCCCAGTTTTAACATGTTTTGAGGTGGTGCCACAACGATTTGGATCTGCCTGGCAGATGGTCAGCAATGAAAGGTCCATAGCAGGCACGCCAAAGACCCTTGGCCTGCATCTTGAAGCCCTCCCAACAACTGGGCGGTCGAGTAATAGCTGATCGCGACCTCGATTTGACTCGATTTGACTCGACATGATTTGACCATTGGATTATATTGGATTGCTGTCTTGCACTGCTTCGGGGCATTGGTTGAATATCTGTGATACTTCATGATACTTCTGTCCCCTGATACACAGCTCTGTCCCTGTATGTTGTTGGAACATGTTGGAACTTGCTGCTTGGCAGTGGGTTGGATCTTTCTCAACAACATGTTGTAAAGTTCAAACTCTAGACTAAATCGAGCAGCTTCCTAGGAGAATCGCCGCCCTTGCTGTCGATGATGTTGAAGAGCACGTCCAACAAACCCACGCCATCGGCAATGGCATGGTCAATCTTCATCAGCAGCAAGCTCCTGAATGTTCAGATCTTTGACGACAATGTTGCAACAATATGTGTGTAATTGTGTGTATATATATATATATATATATGTCCCAAATGCTGCAAATAGCATGCAAATGCGAGGTTCGGGAGGTGGAGGGGGGGTGGGGGNCCAGTTTATAGAGAAGATAGAGAGCATTCAGGGAGTTTACAGGGAACATATCCGTATATATTATATGTAATATATGGGCACCTTATGCAATGAGTCGTATATAGGTACGCTATGAAACATGTGTAGGTAGTATATGTAGGGTGTANGTAGGGTGTAAGGAGTATAGAGGTAGTGATGAAGCAGTGTATGCACTACCATGTTTTAAATGCATGTTTTTATATGTTTATAGATGCGTATATGTTGATGTGTATATATATATATATTAATATATATATATATATCTAAAACAATATGCACATTCATATGCATGATATGTATACATGAATAACTCTATAGGTGTAAGATATGTTTATGAAGTAGCGTAGTGTATATATATACATATATATTTATCTGCAAGTGTATATATATATATGTGTGTGTGTTTATGTTTATATATTTGTATATAAGATGTATACATTATATATAAAAGTATATATATATATATGAAGCTAAATATGTATCTATATAGAATATGTATATATATATATATGTATGATATGTATACAAGTACATGTATGATATAAATATGTATATATATATATATGTATATATATATATATGTGGCGCATATATCTATATATATGTATGATGTATATAGGTATGATGTATATATTTATATATATACATATCTACGTATGATATATGCATATATGTTTTTCTGTATGATGTATACATATATTTACATATACTTAAATGTATGATGTATACATATGTATGTGTATGATACATATATATATATATATATACAAAAGTTTATCTATACATAGAATACATATACATATCTATATATATATGATGTAAATATACACCTCTCATTACCTCTATATAGAGGCATTTGTTATATATATATATGGATAGATATAGATATTATATACGTATTNTCTATATATATATGATGTAAATATACACCTCTCATTACCTCTATATAGAGGCATTTGTTATATATATATATGGATAGATATAGATATTATATACGTATTTGTAGGTGCACAAGCATAAAGGAGATAGGATCACATAGGTATGTGTAGGTACGCTTTGAGTATGTAATCTGC
>BGPT01001606.1:19880-51250 GCA_003297045.1 Symbiodinium sp. clade C Y103 | reverse complement strand
CAAATAAAAGTATGTGCTGTTTCCGGCCGTCGTGAAAAAGCCGGTGAAGGGTCCACCAAAAACTCACAGCCGTGAACCTGTTTTTCCATTTGCCAAAAAAAAAAGCGCCATCCTTAGAAGAGTGTGGTAGGCCAGTATAGACTGTGGTAAATCCAATACTCCCGGATAGCATGATGTATAGCTGTATAGTGTATAGATATAATGGNNNGCTTGAGCCTGAGTCCAGCCTGTTTGCAAGAGCCACCATGTGTCGAAGGACAATGGTTGTTTTTCTGAGTTTTTCCAAGTTCAAGCCAGAGCGTGACGTGCTCCCACATTCGACCAACCATGACTTTGCCTAGCCCTGCCAAGCGCTTGACTCCCATGTCTTCCAGTGTGCGTGGCGCTCTCAGTGATGATGAGGTGGGTGTGGCGGCTGGCTTGTTGGCCCGTGCCGTGCATCATGGCCAGCAGCAGCAGCTCGCTATGAGGATCATGAGATCCATCGGTGGCAAGTCCCTTGCCGTGGCATCCCAGTGCTTCATGGATGGTGTTGCCAGTGGTTCGTATGGAGCCATGTCTGACGGATCCAAACGTCAGCGTGATGAGGATGAGTCGGATTGGGGCCTCCTGTCCGAGATCCATACCGAAGGTGCTGATAGCCCCACCACTGCATACTATGCCAATACCGTGAATCCATGCCCGCCGATGCCTGGATCCAGCAGTGCCTCAGCGATGCCGATGCCAGGTGACAACATGAACAACAAGCATGTGTTGTACCGCAATGGAGAAGATCTCAAGGTGTCTCTGCCGAGTGATGTTCCTTCCGTGGAGGATTGGGCGAAGACCGTGATCAAGTTGCCCAAGCTTGCAAAGTATAACATGACTTATGAAGAGTTCCTCATTAAGGCCGAGGGAGATACCGAGTTGTCATCGTATGGAGAGTTTATGTTGGCGAACTTTGGTCCGTATGCCAAGACCCAGAAAGCCAAGTCTCATACCCAGGGAGTGGACTTTGCCCATTTCCTTGCCCGTGTGAAGTTCAATGGATCTGGCATGTCACAAGGCACCTTCCGCCGAGTGACCCGTGACTGAACCAAAAGATGTGGTCGCAGCTGTCTGATGATGGCGAACTATGAGTACATTAGATGAAANCATGTCACAAGGCACCTTCCGCCGAGTGACCCGTGACTGAACCAAAAGATGTGGTCGCAGCTGTCTGATGATGGCGAACTATGAGTACATTAGATGAAAATCAAAGAAGCCTTTGGACTGCTTTTACATTACCCTCTCGGATAGAGGGCGTGTGAATTTCTGTGCCTGCTCCTGAGGTCGCATGTCCATCATGTGCGTATCCTCGCGGCCATTGGTCCAAAGGGCCCTTGATGCCAGACTTCGTCGGCACAGCGGAAAACCGAAGTGAAGCCATAGGCTTGTGCGTTGCTTGATTTGTGGTGAGGATATCTATCCTATTCCCTTGGAGTTCATCAATTGTCATTGGGGCATCCACTCCCCTATTCTGATAGTTGGATTGGCTACCTGCTTCCGCATATATATATATATATATATCAAATGTATCAAAATGTCATCTTCTGGGGTACCCACAATAACAGTTTGACTGACACATAGTGTCACATCGACAATACTGTCCAAATTTCTGAGAATATCTGTGACTGCCAAACGCCCCACCTGATTAGCCTGGTGAAGTGGAACTACAAGGCATGTAGAAGGGCGTTATGTCTTCTCGCACTGATCAGTACAACACAATTCAGCGCAAAAACAGCTGTAAATTCAGCAGACTCATCAGAGGTTGTGTTCTTTGAAGCCGGAAAACTGGCACGTCGCTTGAACTGCAGTCACTTTGATGCTGATTGGCAGGAAACCCACCCCTAGCCCCCACCATTTGCAGCGACAACAGCAACCATACAGCGTACCTTCCGTCTTCCAAGTCGTTGATCACAAACGCACGCCACACGGGAAGATCTGGTTCCCATGTCTTGGTGTATAAATCCGACACAAAGCGATCCAAATCTTTCTGTGTCTTCAGGTCATGGCGAGCTGTCACCTCAAAGAATCAAAGCAAGGGAGGTAAACGTCAATGCATGCATGGTAAATTGGTACATGACCGACACACTCAAATATGTGTATGTACAGTAAATAAGTATATATGACATATGTGTGTATATATTATCTGCAATGATGAGAAAACCATGGAAAAAAAACGTGGAAAACGATCCTGTATGTTCACGCCTCTTTTTATTTGCTGCAACCGCAGAATCCAAGATTTGAGGTTTGGTTTCTTGTTTATCTCTTTGCTACTATCCCCAAGCTTGATGTGTACATGTTTGTATAATTCGTCTGAGTGTCTGCACATCTATGTGTCCAGGGTACGTTGCTGCGTTGGTTATCTTGTTCTTTAAAAGTTGTATGATCTGGTTCCTGTTTGTTCTTGCGTGTAAACATGTGTAAGCAAAAACAGCTTAAACCATTTGTTCGACATCTCTGTGGTTGCTTCATTCAGTCACGTAGTCAGACTGTCAGTTGCTCGAAAATGATTAAAATTGAAATCACATAGATTATTCATTTCATTCATGCATAGAGAATTGATTGCGTTTGCTCTCAGATATGCATTGCATGACGTTGAGAAAAACTGCATTGCATGATGACATTACATACCTGTCTCAAAAAAATATGCATCTACATATCAGTATACATATATATATATATACACATATTTATGCCAGGAAACACGTTCGTACGGAACACAACAAACATGTCATGCAAAACCTAAGTTCCATATGCCCAGTTTGGTTAAGGTTGCCAATTCAAAAAAAAAAAGAGAGCGGCATAGATGCCAGCCCCAGCTTACTAGGGGGCTTCCTCAAATGCTGTCATTATGACAGAGCGGGGCAAGATCCTAGATCCGGCAGAGGGGTCATGGCAGCATTGGCAATCCTCAGAAGCTATGGAACTATCAGCAATTATCAGCTACCTTGGCCTTAGCCATCATAGATTATCAGATTATCATAGCTCCTCTGTTAAACGCTCGTTGGTTGGATGATTGGCCGACATTTCAGGTCCTTGCAGCCACATCACCAATACATCCATGGATGCCTTCATGGCCGCTTCATCGAGCTCCACAAATGCAGATTGAACGCTGATGGTGCCGGAGGCAACACCCTCAACCTTGCTGCGAAAACGAGCAATGGGCATTAGCTTCTCAAAGAGGGTTTGCTTCACTTCATCCAAGTCCAATTTTTCCTTGAAGTAGAGGAAGGGAACAATGTGCAGCGCTTTCAATTGGTCCTGCGATTTCAAGACACCAAAAATGCTCCCTTTTCACGTGCTCGCTTTGCCTATGATGGTCTTTTGAGAAAGACTTCAGGCTGATAACTTCAGGAAGTGCCTCAAAGAAAACGAAGCAAACTATGAATTATGACTTAAGAAACATATCGACTCTACTCTACAACACCTGCAGCTTCCAGCAACAAGTAATGCAGGAGAAATCACCCTTGTCCTTCACTCGCTGGTCGAAAACGACTGACCCAAACAAATCGCTGATTCCTCGCGTGCGATGAGTCTTCGTAGCTGCCATTGCGAGGGAGAAATTGGGACCAGCGATGACCCGACTTGGATGCAATTGCCTAATGTGCTACAGGAACGGCAAGTGCGGGATTCTCCCCAAACCTTTGACGGGCTCCCACATGGCATCACATGGCTGGTTCTCAGCATTGCGTAAAGGGTTCATCCTCAGATTCAAGGCAGTCCACCCTGCTTCTCTATAGCTGCTTTGAAAGTATGGGAACCTTTCCTAGCCCTCGACTGTGTACAACTGCGGCCCTCGACTGTGTACAACTGCCTGGGCGCCAAATGTGGTGTGAAATTTCTTAAGCCAACAGCACCGTCGGTGACCGCTGCACCTGTGGGTCGCAATGGCATCCAGCTGACGTTAGACCTGTATGCGGGCTCCCCTCCCACAACTCTCACGTCTCACGAAACCACTTAGCTGCCATCAAATCCACCAGCGGCTTGAGGGGATGGGAATCTTCGATGTAGATGGTCAGCTGTCCATGTGTACTCCTTGCACTTGCGGTATCTTGCAATTGTATTCAGTTGCTATCGTCATGGACAAATCAACTCATTCCTGGTACCTGATGGAACTGATGCCCAATGCACTAGAGCAATGACATTCTATGCAATCCCCATTGAAAGGATAGCTACTGGTAGGTATTGTACTTGTTGTCAATCTATGTTAAGATTATTTATACTGTATACGTTGTGCTAAACACACAAGCAAAAAGGTGGGAGCCACAACCATCACAACCCGCCTAGTGGAACTCCATCGTCCATCTTGTCGACCTTGTGCTTGGCTCGTAAAACCTGCAGTGACTCTACAGCTCGATCTGCAATATATAGCCTTCATTTCCCACAAAAAGTCACCATGTGCCACCATACTCTGCCTACGACTTGGTGGCTGGTAGAAGCTGTTGTTGGTTAAGGCCCCCCTCTACCCATCACCAGCTTCCCCCTCTCAGCCTCTTTGCCGTGCCCCTGCCCCACCAACTCATCGGGCGAATGCTCCTAACAAGGCTATGCAGCAAATGTGCAGGCCCCGGCAGTAGATGGTGGGTCCCTGCAAAGACCCTTGTTGAAAAGGAAAGAGCAATAGATAGCAATAGTACAAAATTGGGCCGAACTATTATGGAGGCGGTGGAACAGTAGGCGTCCGTTTTCCCGCCAACCCCCATCCCAACAGCAAAGCCATCCTCACAAAGTGGAAGCTGTGTACTCAAAATGGGGTATAGACGAGCACGACGGATAGAACCCAACTGGCTATTTCCGCAGCAAACCACTTTCCACGAACAGAATTGAGGCGGCAACTAAGCCATCTGGCATTCCATGGACATCTCACCCGCTTTCCAGCTGGATCATGCCAACTCTCCTGGTTATCATTGAAGTCGGCACCCTCGGCCTGCACGCCACTGCGTCACACGAAAACCCTGAATTACCAAAATTAGGATATTGAAGGATATCACTTGCAGGATGATTTAAGCCAGCTCGCCGGCTTAGGCAACATTCCTGTCAGTGCTTTTTCACCTCAGACCTGTTGGAACCTGTTGGAACCTGTTGGAACCTCTCAAAAACATTCACTATGGCTCTATCACTTCGCAGGGTCAGACTGCCCATCCCCAAAACCTCCCCAGCTTTCATCAGTTTTTTCATCAGCTTCCCTGTGGCATCTCTGTGGCATCCCGGCCTCGTTCACCGGGGTGAGGTGCACATCGGACACCCGCAGCTTTGGCATCGAGGTGACCCCGTGAGACACCGCCTCGTCCGTCAAGTTCTGTGCCCTGGTGGCCACCTGAAGCTCAACTTCCGAGCCAAATGAGCTAATGAGAAGGTGGTGATGCTACTGATGATGGTCTTTACTGTTGTTTAAACTAAATCATTAATGTTATATGATGTTCTTATAACAGAGTTATAACGATCGCCAGTGTCATTCTGACGATAATGACGCAGTTGACAAATCGCCAAATATCCAGATTTCTGCAAAAGATTGCAAAAGTGAAGGATACAGTGGTTTTGAACGGTGTACAACTGTACAACAGTACAACGGTGGGTAAAGAATGGTACAGAAGCAAGGTCGAACACTGTAGACTGTAGGCAAGAAACAAAAAGTTAGCGGTTTGGGGATTGTTTCAACGGGCTTAAACCCCCCCATGGCCATACATGGCCATAAGCCAGTCAGCTTCAGTCGGCCCAGGCCTGCAAGGCCATGTGCATCGCATCCGAGGCCTGGTTCGACCCGCTGATCCCTCAACTCCAAAGAGCACTCTGCCACTGTGACCACGGCAGCAAAATGCCATGACCACTGATACTCTATAGCACTGTATTCAGTCACTCCAATTCTTTTCCAGGGATTCAGATTCCCACGCCAACAATGGCAGTACCTTGAGCCTTAGTTTATGTCGAAGGAAACCTGTCGCAGTTGGAAAACATCCGTCACCTTTGTGACTTGTCCTTTGCGACCTGTGCTGAATACCGGATTCAAGTTATGTAATCCTGGAAATCATGCATGATATCCACCAGATGCGGATGCAAATCTGGACCTCTAACCTGGAAGAGTTTAGGGTCATTTCAGCCATACGCATCACGGGGATTGCGGCGATTATGATGAAATTGAGCGCTCAGAAATTCCCCTCAACTCACCCTGCCTTGGTCGCTGCCTCACCCGTCTTCGTGAGAACATAGATCTGCAACAAGGCAGGTGAGTTGGACATTTCGATTCTGAGATATCCTTTCAAACTCCATGGTTTCAAGCTTCAAAGTTTAGAGTACATAAATCCAGAAACCAAAACGAAAGAGCAGATGGAGCAGTGGCAGTTTCTTGACGTTTTCCCGCAGCTGTGGCCTCCATTTGCGGATCGGTTGATCCCAGCTTTTCTTGCAACTCAAGATTGAACCTGCTGCTGGTTGACACACTAAGATATCTACCTCCACCTCTCTGACACACTGTGCTTTCCATTGTAAGGGGGTTCAAAAATGTCATAACTCAATAGCTCCACAACGTCTGGCTACGTGCTGAGGCATGTGTCTGCCATTTCCTCCTAGCACTCTTGCCTAGTAAAGGGCCAAATACAAATTCATCATGGCCACTGGTCAGAAAACTACTGGTGATGCAATTGGCATCTAAAAATCATGATCAAAGACTTGATACTGGAAACTAAACAAACGAGAATTCAATCCTGCACAGATTGGTCTTTGAAACATCTTCATCTTGATCCAACAGAGCAGCGGTCACAAAGCTGCTTCCATCTGTCATCACAGGTCATAAAGTCCCCTGACCGCCTTGCCACATCCAATGCTTTCAAGGATTCATTCACGCCGATCAATGCCTGACAGAAGTGACTGCCTCCGACCAAAGTTGACATCTTAAAGTCCTTCAGTAGTACCCCTCGGTTCTAGTTTCAACTGCCAAGAGACTACTCATATATATCCCTTGTATGCTATTGTATGGATGTGTCACAGATTTCACCAGTGGCTTGTGGACTCTGTTTGAACCCGCCCCCCACACCTTCCCTGCTCGACGCGCAGCCTTGGCCAAGTCGGTCCTTGGAGCAGCTGATTTCCATCAGAAATCTCTAAAGAATGCGCAGAATACTAACATCCGGCCCAAAATAGACTTCAATACTTCTGTGTAAAACTTTCATACAGAAATTACAGATTGCCAACACTCATTAGCGATAGCTTATTGATATTATTGATGATCAACACCTCTCGGCATGCCTGGGTTTGATCCCTGTGTGGAGGGGTCTGTCAAACAATCCGGCAGCATGTTTGGTTCAGTATTCCATCAGATTGCATCGCCTTCTCCGACCAGGTGAGAACAATATTTGAAGAAACAATGTAGCATTGATAGGAAAAACATCGCGATGCTTGAATCCAGCCATTCCTGACACAATGTCTGCTTGTGCGCCGGTGGTGCTATGTTACGGTTGGTCCAAAACACGTCTGCATCAAAGTTTCGGGGTAATCCACTCATGTTGAATCTGACCGACTGGTTTGTCGTTTCGCATGGCAAACGCCAAAGACCATGAAATTTGGTTTAGGAACTCTGGCAAAAATGATTCGGAGCATCAGGAACAAATATGTTCTTTGATATGCATGAATTTGATCTAATGTGACAATGAAAGCTGCAGTGTATGTATATCTATATATATATATACATAGTATACATATTTAAAGTCATGTGTATTTCAAAATATTTCAAATATATTGTAATGTGATTTTATTGAGCCTATAGTCTGAAGTTTGAAACCGAAATATTGACACAAAGTTGGACAAAATCTGCCTGTCCAGTATCAAAAAAAACTGCGACACCCGCGATTACCGATCCCATTGCTGCAAAGCATCGCAATGTCCACCTTGGCTGCACTGCGACATGATGACATTTGAGACTCAAAACGACGTGGTTGCCATTCAGTGCTCTCGTCCCCAAAATTGTTGTAGGTTGTCTTCTGTTTGGGCACACTGATACAATCTAGATACAAACAAACAAAGAAATCATCTGCTTTCGCAAGCAATGGCACAAATTTTGAGCGTGAAAGATGGGTCCCAAAAGAACCAGAGTTGGCAGACCTTTCACATTGACAAGGAACTGCTTCTTGGTCGACTTGTTCTCCACGGGTGGCCTGGGCACTCAACACAAGCATTTACATCATTTCCAAAGATCCGATCCCAAAATCACACAGTTGATCCTGAAGGATTGGCCAACAGAGTTTGGACACACGATTGAAATCCCCCTATCAGCGAGAAGAAATGTTGAGGGCTGCCAACATATGCGGAATTCAAAAGTCATGTTTTCATGTTGCATTCATCCATGTGTGTATTAACTTTAGCATATCAAAGCAAATCCTCCGGTTTATAATCATGCGTGCTGCGTGATTTAAGTCCGGGACTCAATGACCACCCAACTACACGTTAAAACAGGACTATGTCTCTGACTCTCTGACTATGTCTCTCAGCCTCTCAGCAACTGTTTGCTGCAACATGTCTTGTCAAAGACACTTTGAAACAACAAACCAAAGCGATTCAAATGTCCATGTGCGTCGAAGTGCGACAAAGAGTCACAAAATGGAGCAAAATGGTGGTGTTTGACCAAACGCTGCTTTGGAGAAATTGAAGAGCTCATGACGCGCAACAGCAACATGACGTTTTTTCCCCGGCTTGCTGCTGCTGACACACTTCAGTCCGAGGGGCGTCAACTATTGAAGAGGCACGCTCTGCCCAAACCCGCGCATATTCCGCCATAGCGTATGCGTGGTCCACGGCAGCTGTGAGTTTGCCTGCGGGGCGCGTCAGGGCACGTCTGCGGGTTATAAACCATCTCGTTGTGTTAGCGCCACAAGTCAGTTTCAAGCGCGTCGGGAATCACACAGGGCAGCGCCGCTTGCACACAAAGCTGCCCGGCGCCACTGCTGCCCTCCGTCAGATGTTTGGCGCGCGCGCGCACGCGTGGTCACATGCAGTCATCTTGGATCTGCCTGACGACCTCAAGATAGAAGAACGGAACCGGCCATGACATGATGTTGCATCGTTACACTTCGTAGTTAGGACATGTGCAGGGTGACACATGACCTTTACCAGAGTGAATTATTTACGACAATTGAAGTGCAAGTGTGCGGCTGAAAAGTACGATTACTTTCTACTGATACTGCCTTCGCCAGCATTGGTGCGTAATTCCAATCCCGTTGTGGTCTCCACTTGCACTGAATCAACATGCAGAAGTGACTACAATCACCGTGTACTAATGACTCAATATTCAATTTCTTCCAGCCTACATAAGATATTCTTAAGGGGTAAAGGATGTCTTGCAGCTAGAAAAGTCCCTGTCAGAGCATCTTCGTGCACATCGAACATGACCACAATCATGTACTATATCTTTGATAGGCGAAAAACCTGTCTTGGTGACATATTCTACAGTGCCAAACAGGCGAGAGCACCAGGAATGAACCTATTGAGCATGTACCTTGTAAAGCTTACAAGAATTCCATAGAATTCCCAGGTTCAACCCAGTTCAACACCGTGAGATTCAATGCAAGAATTTGAGCCACAAAGAATTGACGATCAGGATAGGATTTGCCATAGACATTCACTCGGAATATCCAGAATGCAGCTGGTTGGACACAACGAACTCCACCTCGACGCATCCTATGTTCCTGACGTGCAACACACGGGAGCCTCTAATAATCTTTGGTACAAAAAGAGAGATAATTCTGAGATTGAATCAGGCGTCAAGTCTGCCATGTTGGATTCGAAGCCAGTGAAGACTTCCAAAAGGTGGCATTTACACTATCCCTTCTACGTCAAGTTGCACAATGGCAATGCTTTGAGGTTCTACAAAATGCTTTGAGGTTCTACTCAATTACTACCCCTCTGGTAAATTAACATTGACCCTGAAAATACCCCATTTTTAGTGGAAGCTAATCTTCCAACCCCTATCTGGCAGGGTCTATGTTAATTTACTGGAGGGTAAATGAAAAAGTTCACACAAAGAGAGGGGGGGAGAAGAAGACTGATCTGTTGCTCTTCAATGGATCAAGCAATGCAAAGAGGTCATGAGTCATGAAAATTCACCCATTCGCAACAAAGGAGCACAGAACTTCTGCCAAGCTAGGCCCAGACTGGGGCTGGAAAGTCCGCAAACAAAATGGCTGCACGGGCACAAAGTAATCAGGCCTTATTGGATTGGCATGAGCCCCCAAAACCTGCATGTGTTGATCCCACAGCTTAAGCTCTGTTTTTTTGGTGGTTGCGGTATTCGTGTGCTGTATGAGCGTTGGACAGGAGTCTATGTACTTTCCTTAGAGCGTGGTGCACTCGCCCTGGCTTCAAAAGCAGGATTTCAACCTCAGTCAGAGTCTACACCTGAATCGAGAAATAAGAGCCCTTTTTGACCCAGTAAGCCAGTAAGGCACATTTAGAATCACCTTCTGAGACTGAGAAGTTGCTGGCAGCCGCTGGCACCTTCTGCCAACTCATCCGCCGACTCCTCCATGGCCTCAGCTGTGCTCCAACTGCAGTGCCAATGTGGTTGAAATTGAAGACAAAATGGACGAATAAACATATACATAGCATGTGAATGTGTAGAAATCATTAAAATTCTAGATATGTATAGTATATATTTATATATAATAATGATAACATATTATTGGTATTGTGTCTATCTATATCAATATCACTATCTGTCAACATCCATCTGCATCAGCGATGTGCACCCATCCTGGCCACTGACAGTCACTCATAAGCTATTCGGCTACTCGGTGACTACTTCTCCCCGCCTTGCAGGTACAAGGTATATCGTTGTGAGTTGGGTTGTGGTACCCAGTGGTACCCAGTGGTACCCACACAACCGCCACGAACAGACCAAGTGGCAGCAAGCTGCTTTTCTCGCTTCACTTCAGCTTGCAGAGCTGCTTGCTCGTTGGTGAGTTGTTCCTCACTTGCCTCACCCAAGGCGAAACGGGAGCAGTTGGGGGACTGAGAGCGTTGAAAGTGCAGCAGTGGCAACAACATACATAATGACACAGGAATCATAGCAAATGCAGTCAATAAATCTTCACTGAGGAGTGAATTTAACTATATATTATATAACATAACCTGTGTTGCATATGTCTACTATCTGCTAAATATCAAAGATGTATTGCCCAACAGAGTTGAGGGAATGATTCGGGAATGATGGTTCATCTTTCCCCCCAAGATGAAGAACCTGCAAGTCCTCCCAAGGAACGAACTTGATCCACATGACCAGGCCAGAGGGTGTCATCAAGGGCCGAACTTGAATTATACAGGTGGTCACATGTGCGGCGGCCGTTGGAACTGAGAACATACGCAGCCCCAACGTTGCCTGTCCAAACTGGTCGCCTACAGAACAGCTGATAGTGACGAGCAGCATCTGGAAACAATCTCTTACTCATGTCTATGTGCCCTCTGGAACTTGACCGTCTTCACGCTAGAATCTTGATTAAGGATTGCAACTCAAGTCTGTAAACTCTCGGGGTACAATGTTACGTAGTGTTGATTGGCAAATTCCGGCAAACATCTCCACATCAACTCAAATAGACAATCTGGAGTACAAAAGGCAGCTCTTGCTGCTGTATGTACCATACCGGATCTGTCTTCGTTGAATGCTCGTTAGGCAGCAGATGACGTATCTATATACACACATATCTATATATTACTAAAAAATTATACAATGTTGCCCTTCTATCCACCTGGAGACAACCAAAGGCTACCTGGCTACCCTTCTTTCAGCTTGCTGTAGCTGAGAACTGGACAAGAAATCTCTAGCAGAGCACATTTCTACAGCAAACATCGGCAAACATCCACCATACCTGGCATGTTCTGCCTGGAAGCTCAAACGAGGTGTGCGCGGCAGCTTTGGCCACAGCCCCAGCTCCTCAAAAGCACCGAACAACGTTGTGAAAGAGCAAAGCCAAGCCTATTTCATTGGTAAATCGGACCTTCCGGGACGTGCAAGGACAAAGTCCATCCCATTTCGAAACAAAGTAGAGATGTTTCAGAAAAAGATATCTTGTTTATCGCGAATTCCTCCAACCGTTTCCACCCTCTGCCGCTAGCACGTCTTCTGGCCTCGAGGGAGAGCATGAAAACTGAACCCATCGTCGTGCAGATCTGGGAGCCAACACCTGAACGGTATGGATCCCCGAGAAAGCCCATCTCACTGACAATTTGCATAGTATCTTGCCTGAGCACCGCATAACACAGGATCAGTATGGATCAGGTTCTGTTCCTTCGTTCCTTTTCGTTCCTTTGAAAATAAGATGACTTTGTCACACGGGGATGATGGCTTTCTGTTTACTCTGAAAATCTGAAAATTGAGTCTCCACACACCTCCGGCATCCGTGACCCAGTGGCCTATCCATGAAGCGCATGCGGCGCCTGGACAGGTCACAGATTCAAGCCATGATGGATACATTGGCAGTACACTGGCAATACTTGGCGTCACTACTTCCCGAAAATCTGAAGTAGTGAGCGGAACTATTCTAGCGCAGGCAGCAGTGATGACCAGGATTCACGTGAAGGATGTTGCTCAAAAACATTTCCACAGATATTGTGACACAAAAATCAGAACATGAACAAAAGTCATTGAAAGACAACAAGCAAATCACTGCGCACACAAGTTCTCCTGAGCAAGCAATCCTGCCTGCTCCGCCAGGTGTTTGGTGAAGAACAGCGGCACGACACAACAGAATGGAGGTCAAGAGTGAGGTGAGAAGGCCTGCCTGTGGTGGATTTTGGTGGAGTACAATGTGGAGTCTGTCACGTGTTGTGAGCGCCAACTCGTAAGGGGTATCTTTTTTTGCCATTGCTCATTGCTGGCATGAAAGCGGCACTCTGGCTGCAGTCACGCCAACGATTAATGTGGTTAAGTCTCACTGGCTAGATGGCTCCTAAACTACTGAAAGAAAGTTTGCACGTGCGCTGTACCTTGTAAATATGTTCGCAGTGGCCAGACTAAAACTGCCTGCGTGTCTTCAAAGTTCATTTGTCTCTCTTCCTTGTGTGAGACGCGAGACGTGTCCTCTTATCAAGTAGGCTGCTGCCGTGCAAACGAAGGCTACTCCTAACACAGCGGCACGGCAATGTCTACAGTCTACAATAGCACCACCAAGTTCACAGGGACAAAACAATCTTCTTCCGACAGCTTCACTAGTGACTTCAGTTCACTCCCTGAACAAAGTTCCAAATCTGTCTTGCAGATCGAAAGAGGCGAATTGATTGAATAAAAAACGTGGGACTTAAGGACTTCCAGCATGCCATACCTATCTCTCGTTGTGTCGAGCATGGCCCTTTGTCCAGCTATCGATCATCAACCAACCGGGATCTGCAGTTGCAGTTTTCTGCTCCTTCAGTGTTCGTCCTTTCTCCACCAAGGGTCCCAATATGCCAATGATTTCAATACCGTGCTATCGAATGCAATGGAGCTACCGTCAGATCTTCAATCTCATTTTGCTCCACGAGTCCAGCCTTCAACTCTTTTTCCAGCTTAAAAATGGCGGTTGCTTCCGGCACAGCTTTCTAGGTCTTAGTTGACCCCAGCGCCAGCAATCTTCTCAGACATCGGCTGCCACAAATCTCAGTTGATGCCAAGGGTCATGCGTTGGGTGAGGCATCTGTAGGAGTCGAACCATCTCAAGAAATTCTATGAGACTGAAAAGTGGACCTCTGAGATGTCAGTACCTAGATCCTGGATCGTCCTAGCAACATGAGGTCGCCACCTTCAACTTGGTCATGGTGTTGAAATCGAAACTTGCATGTAAGGAAAAACAAATTCATGAAGCACGTCAAGAGCCTCTGGAAATAGATTGTCTAAAGATGCCGGCCTTCATGATACTACAACACGACATCATCATCATCATCATCATCATCATCATCATCATCATCATCATCATCATCATCATCACCACCATCATCACCACCATCATCATCTGTCATCAACAACATGAAAGCAGGCAAAAATAAACCACGTCAGCCTCAAAAAGATGTCAATCCCTCTTTTGGGCGCACCTATGCCACCGCCTAGGCGGAGAGGCTCTTCCAAGTCTCCTTGGAGCAGCTGGGGTGGTCCGCCAAGATTTCAAAAGTCATGATGAGATGCAGGTCTTGCATGAACATGCATGAACATTTGCTGCCACAGGGCTTAAAATGATCAGTCCTCCATGTGAGGTTGGAGCACCACAATTGTCCAAACAGATGTGATTCAAAAATTCGAAACAGGGAAGCTTTCTCTGAAACTCTTTGCTGGTACGGATCACACGGATCCCTGGCAGCATTGGGTTGCCCTTCACCCTGCCAACGACAGTCACGACAGTTCCATATGCCAGGGAGCCCAGTGTGGGGCATTCTGCTTGGACAGCTTGCTGAGCTTGTCCTTCACGGTCACAGTGCCTCAGGATACATAGAATTTGAGGATCGTTCTGAAAATTCTGAATCATTCTTCATGGCCTTCACATGCTTTCACCACAATGGACAACAAACCACAAACATGTGTCAACGGAGTCAACGGCATCGACCCTCTCAGCCAAGGCATTGCTTGGTGCACCCGACTGCCCGCAGGCTTGGCACGCTCCCATGCCTCCTCCAGACCTTGGCAGTGCTGCTGAATGGTGCGGTGTACTATCTCATAAATCTATGTAAATCTGACTTTGGCAAATAGTTGTCAAGTGCTCTATGCTGTATGCTCTGCAAAAAGATCATGTGTGGGAGGGTGGAATGCGCCAGTCATTTTTGGAAGGGATTGATCTTCCATCTTCCTGCAAAATAACATGAAATAACCATCTGGCTGGGCTTCCCTCGCCCTTCTCATAGTCGTCTGGGTTCAGGAGGCCGTTCATGGGGTCCTCAAGGGCAAGGCAAGCGAAAATGTTCTTCTTCTCTGCTGTGTACTATGTACACGTAAACTAGCTACTGCACATGCCTTACTCAGAACAAAGCTTGGCTCTCGCATCATTTCTTTAAGGTCTTGCTAGCCAATTCATCACAGTCCTTGGCGTTGGCGAAGAGGGGATGCTCTCTCCAGGCCTCCTCCCTCAGCGGTGAACAGCACAAAGCCCACGTATAAACCATGGCTTGGGCTAAGACAAATGGCCCCGGAATGCCCCAGATCTCCGCAGTGAGACACCACAGATGAATGCAGCCCAATAATTATCACTGCTACCGACGATTTGTGCGAAGCGGACAAACGGACATCCAATCTCATCCAACAAAGAAGAAGAAAGGCTGAGTGGTAGATAGTGGTAGAACGGTGGGGAATGAAAGGTTGCAACATGTTGCAACCAGTGCAACTGTTCGCTGTTCAACAAAGTTGAAGGCCGCCAAGGTCCCTGCGCTTCCTTGGCACGCTTGGTGCCCGGCACGAGGCGCCAAAAGGCATCCTGACAGGCGCACACTGGTCTCTGTTCAATGTAGCTTTGGCTCGGGGTATGCTGTGGTTCTCTGCGCTATTCGATCCAGCTAGAAAGGCAATTACTCCAGAGGACTTCCACCGTCTTGAATTATACTTACACTGCCTGCAGAATCTGTGCATTCTCATTCCCACCCCCCAACAAAATCCAAACGATCGTATGTTTGAAGGACAATTCCTCCACGAAAGCTCCTTGCCCCCCAGATATGCCCTGCACAGGCCTCCTGGAAGGAGTACAGAACCTGTCGTTCGGAACGCACTGATCAGATTGACACATATGCCATCGGTATATTCCCTGGAATAAAAAAGCTTATTGCTTTCTTTCCAGACTGAACAAACCTGTTGCGGCACTTCTGCATGGCTGCACCAACGGGGCTGAGGCTGCAGCGAAGGAGCCGAAGCCAACCATTGGGAAGACCAAGGTGGTCAGAGGCACCAGGACAGCTGACCTCACGGATCTTGCATTTGACCAATGCGGGCAAGGGCTTGTTTGGGGCACCCAGGTGTTCCAGACATCCTTTATCAAGGCCCCACCGAACAGGTACACTGATCAATGACAGATCACAGAACAGAACAATTATCAAGGTCAAAAAGAAAGAGAATGTCAGGGCCTCCCAAACCATACAGTACCTATCACAGTACCTATCACTACCTCCAGCACCGCATCAGAACCCCTCTGTCACTCTGGCCTTCCGGTGGTCTCACTGGGTGCCGTGGCCATTTTCGGTTGTCGCCATACTTCGCCTCCGCATCCTCCGCCAGCATCGTCAAGGCTGGCAGCGCAGCAGAGGCGGCCTTGGAAGATGTCCCACAGGAAAGGCACAGCACAGCACCAACTTAGGAAGACTATGGAAGAAGTTGATTTTGGGACGGACCAATTTTCCGTAGACATCAGCAGACTGTGGTCTCCTGAAGAGAGAGAGTATGCATTCATCTGTATTCAACGAAGAACCCGTACCATCGGCAATAGTCAAAACTCAAACAACAGCCTTCAGCTTCACCGTAGCTAACAGTTCCCCGAACAAAACTAGAGGCCATGATCTTCAGCTACCATCATGACCTCTTGAGCGTTCTTGAGCACCCCACCACTGCTGGGTTGAAGTCAATCCCAGACTTGGCCTATGGGTGCTACATGATGCTACCATCACTGGCAATGATGAATGAGATCAACAGATATCAACAGGAGGGCCCGGCCTTTGGCAACTTCTCTGGGCTGGACAAGAAGCACCAAGAGATGCCTTGGCAGCTCTGCTTTGGAGCGGCAAACATGGACCCAAAAACCTCTCCCCAAGCGTGGCCGTGGTACAATAGCCCTGAACCAACCCAGGCCACCCGGCCACTCAGAAGCGCGGCAGCCAACAAAATCAGTCGTCCTCCAGGTGCAGCATGGTGCGGCTGCAAGTTTGAGGAGGTTGCAATCTTTGAGACTTGACATGGGGAAATCACATAGCCAAGCTGCCCAAATTTCTAGCGGCTGAAGAGGGCAACCGTCGGCAACTGTCAAATGTCATAATGTCGCCCTCTTGGGCCTGGTCGAGCCATTCCTGCTCCTCGGCAACATGCCAAAAATCACAGAAGTCTGCAGTCAAACGAGTTTGGCAACTCAGGCAGCCTGAAAGACTGAAGCATATTACATGCCAAACTCAATTCCCAAAGGTATAAGTGCCGTGGGGCTAAGAACAATCCCCCCTTAAAGACTTAGACTTAGGCCAAAGCCAGCTTGAGGACCTGGCACAGTGCCTGCTCCGCCGGTATAAATTCCGCACACTCTTTGAGGGTGCGTTACTTTGATCCATCACCACGGATGAGCCAAAAGAAGCAACCAGGGCACAATACTGGGCCAATTCACTGAAGGCCGTGCTTGTGAGATGCCATCCGAAAATGGCCGGCCTTTTGACTGGCTCATTGTGCATCTGTCTGATTTCAATCAGAACCTTGCCATTCGCACAAAACACCCAGTAACAAAGGCTCTACTGTTAGTCTGGCCCCCAGGGACTTGAACGCCCAGAAATATCCATGGAGGTGCCCCAGTTTCTCGAAGAAATCGCCGCACAAAATTATTCAACGTGTCCGGCCACCAACCCAAACCACCGATGAACCTGCACTTTTCTTTGTGTTTGCAAAGCGGTACTTTCGCTCGGCATTTCAAAAAGTGACTTCAACTCATCGACCGAGTCACCATCTCCAAAACCAGCTCACACCGAGCGAGGTGCCGCTGGGTAATTTTTCTTACATCCGAAACAGGAGGGAAATCAAGAAATCCACCAGAATCACACTTAGCATGTTGCACGATGTTGCAGCTAAGAATTGGGCAAGAGTTTGTCTTTCAAGATGGTCACCTTGCATGAATAAATCTGTGAATACAATGGTCTCTGCATGAAGATGTCTTTTTGCTAAGCCATCATGAGACCTGCAGGGAGATGTTTCCCCTGCACATGGTCGTTGGCACGCAGCCACATGACGCGATGACGCCCACGCTTCAGGAAGACACGGCAATTATGCCTGCACATACCAAGTTTCATGTGTTTCATTTCCTGCCACAGTTTATAGATGAAACTTCGGAATATGGAAGCTAGGCAGGAAGCTAGGCATTGGTTGAGATCTGCATGCCCCAATACCAACTGAGATATTAAAAGAAGGGGTCTGACAGTCTGACATTGCCTAACATGCCAATTGCCGATTCCATCTGTGAATAACAAGTCGTTGGACTTCGTTTGTCCCCCGGTTGCGTATTGCGCTCCCTGCAAGCTTAAAATACGTTGATCTCATGGCATCTCATGGCCCCCCTAACATCTCTGAGAAAATTGCCATCCCCGGGCCATCCCCGTCTCCTGCCTCAAGAGAGAAGCGCTTAGGCGGAGAGGCTCTTCCAAGTTTCCTTAAGCCGATAGACATCCGGAGACTGCCCAAGGCTGAATAAAAGGCCAGAAAGGCTCATCCCTTGACTCTTTCTGTTTCCTGTCTGAGTTCTGGAAATCTGATGTTGAAGGACCATTTGTATCTATTTTTGGGAGGGCAGCCCGCTATCAACAAAGCCTTTCTTGGCGACACATGTGGGACAGAACCCTTGCAGACTTTCAGCAGCAAATCATACACCAAAATATCTGAGCATTTGATTCATTATACATTTATAACCAATGAAAGATCAAAGTCAGCGAGGGAAACCTTTTCCACACACCCATTGTGGCTCACTTTGTTGCTCACTTCCACAGTTGAGCTCCGTAAAAACTCTGCCCATACCTTGCCCATTGTGCAATCATGTGCCACGGCTCCCAGTGTGGGGCGTTCTGCTTGGAGAGCTTGGCCAACTTGTCCTTCACCGTCACGGTGCCTTGGCAGTTCCATGACTTCAGCTCGGCTTCAGCTCCGTCCAGCTTGGCCCAGATCGGTCCAGCCGTCACTCAGGAGCCCCACTGCCGGCAGGCTTGGCTCGCTCCCATGCCTCCTCCAAGCCTCGGAAGCGCAGCCGAATGCAGCTGCTAAGAGGAAGGGTTTGAATGTCGCATCCTAAACCCTATTCGAGGCTTTTGCGAAAACTATTGCATTGAAAGGGCTACCTGCGAGTACCTCTGATAGCCTCTTGAAGTGGTTACAATATGTTACAAACCACCAAGAGCAACTGAACCTGTTTGTCCTTCCCATCCCAACTCTTCAGGTGATTAGCATGGAGAGACTTGAACCTCGAAGATCCGAGTCCACGGCCCTTCTCGTAGTCATCGGGGTTCAGAAGACCGTTCATGGGGTCCTGAGACGGAAGCCATGGCCTAGAGTTCAGGGCTACGAGCAAGCACCCGAAATTTGGATAAATTTGGCCTGTTTGGTGCCACAAGCTGAGAGAAACTGCTGTAGTCTGCAGTACCAGTACCCCAAAAGAAGCTAAGAACTAAGAATCACAAATTCCAGAAACTATTCAAAACAAGTGTTTTTGAAGAGAGCAGTGAAGAGATGTCAAAAATCTGAAATTCTGCACTCACAGTCCTTGGCATTGGCGAAGAGAGGGTGCTCTCTCCAAGCCTCCTCCCTCAGCAGTGGGGTATTATGGTAGCACAACATAGAAGGAGACTCAGGAAGACAAGAAGTAAAGCACTGGAGCCAATAGTTGCAAGCACTTGCCAAAATTACAAGATGGCTGTCCATATACCAGGTACTTCTTGGATCTTGAACTGGGAATCTCGGGGTCCTTCAGTTGTCAATATCAGTAGTCTTGAAGCACTTCACAGTACGGTCCATATATCTCCCAAAACGAGCAAATCACTCATACTCGTGTAAGATAAAGTTTAAACATGTTGAAATACGGGACTTGCGCTGGATTTGGAACGGGGTCAAAGGGTACAAGCACTGAACTTGCCAATGTGGAAACACTGTTCTTCTTTGTCTTCTTCTTCCTCTTAGATCTTGAAAGCCTTGACCTTGGAATTGACGGTCCTTCAATTGTCGAGCCAATAATTCTTTAAACTTTTGACAACCAGTCCATAGATCCAAAAGAAAAAATGCCAATCAATCACGGCCAGTCATTCAAATTCGAAGATCAACACGCCGCTGCGAGTAGAGCAAAATTAAAAACCACTGAGTATTGCCAACTGCCTACAACCAATCCGATGAATATACCTAGTGCACAATGGCTTCCGACGAAAACGTACAAGATGGTACAAGCAAGGCACTTGCCAAACTGGGAAGTAGATGGTCTTTGTTTGTCGGGGAGTTTGAGCTCCAACACAGCATGGTCCATAGCTCTTCTCAAGAAGTGGCACGCCATTCACAACTCTGCGAGATTTCATGGATGAATAAGCAACTCCATGCAACTCCACCACACCAGCTGAGCACACGAACGCCTCTTTGGCACGTTTCGTGCCAGGCACCAAACGCCAGAAAGCATCCTGCCAGATTGCATACATGCCTCCCCTGTCCTCCAGGTTAGGTTTCATTCCCAGAGTTGCAAATGGACATCCATCTTACCTGCACAACTGGCAAGGTTGGCTTGCTTGTGTCTTATTGTGTTTTCTGGTTCTGGCAAGATTGTCCATCCATTTCTGAAACAAAAAAACAAGTCTGTGTGGGCATGTAGCTATGCCCAGAAAGGCTTTGAAGGAGATGAAAAGGGAAACGCCAAGTTTTTGCCGACTGTTCCCGCATCAGCTAACGGTCGGATCGCTACTGAGTTTCGCACTGCAAAACTCCACTTCAAATCTGTTTGCAGTTTCTGCTTCAAATTTGTTTGCAATCTCTGCTTTAGCAAATCTGTTGGCAGTCAGGAAATGATACATTCACCTGCAGGTGACTTTGGGACCTCATCAGTTACAACGCGGCGAATGCGACGGTTCTTGCCTGTGCTCTGATTTGTCTGCGTCATCTCTCCAAAGCAGACCATGTAGTGGAAGACCCCGCTTCTGACCACCATCTCCGCCACTGTTCCATCCTTCAACCACTCGGAATATGCTGAACTTACCCTTTGCCATGCATCAGCCTTGTAGTCATACCAACCATCAGCCTTGCCATCAACTCGATCGTCCACCCAATATTGCCACCTTGGCTATACACATTGAATTTGATGTGGCCCACGAGAAAAGAAAGCAATCCTACCTGGCCTCCCAGCAGAAAAACAAAGCAACTTGAGTTACACAGACCCCCTGCAGGAAATCCAAGTCACTTTGAGGTCAAAAGTGTTTCCTTTTCAAGATCGCTGACCAGGTCGGGTACGAGCTCTTCGAGTTTCTTGCCCTTGAAAGGAATTGTGAGGTTGGCCCCAGACTTTGCCATGGTTTTGATCATCTGGCTCAAGGCCTCCTTGGTGCCTCTGTCATCCTTGTCTAAGCCGGCCATGCCTTCTGCCAAGGTGAAGACTGGCGTCGCACCGGTGGCTGGATCAACTTCGCTCATGGGAGCACCCATGGCTGCACATTTGGCCATCATCTCACCGAATCCTGCCAGACCATCTTCATGTGATGGAGCTGCCACTGCCGCTTTTGCAATTTCGTTCACAATAGAAACATTGTTTCCAGTGAGACTTAGCAAGTCAGGATTTTGCTTGGCCCATTTCTCGAAGTCTTTAGCTTTGCCGGACCCAATGCTCTCCCAAACAGATGGGAATTGCGTTGTCTCCAAAAAGATGCGGGTCTGAGAAAGGGAGCCTGCCTTGTTGACATTGACCACTCGAAAAGAGCAAAACGGGGGTATGACGACTTCCTTCTGATGCACGAAGCGCGAGAGAACATGGTCTTCAATCAGGCAAGGTAGGTAGTACTTATCTGCATTCTCCGACTTGGAGGCATCAAGGGCCCCGTAGCACCGGATCTCAAACGCGACCCCGCCAAAAGCTATTTGCTCCTTCTTCAACCAAGATTCGTCATAGGTGCAAGAAGAGAAGGTCGGCCACACAATCATGACATCTTTTTGATACTTCTGCAAGTCCCCCAGATGCATGTAGCGGAACACTTGGCCATCAAATGGTTTCAAGACACGTTCTTCATCCTTTTTACCTCGAAAAGCTTCTGAAAGTGTTGTATGTATGGAGCCAACTTTTTCATGGTCGTTGCATCATCTTGATAGAGGCATCGGTTGACATCATGGCAAAGGGGACCGCGAGACCAAGCTTTGGCTAAAGAGGCTTGGAATTGGAGCTCTGATCCTTCAAAGTCAATGTCGTCGCGTTCCCAGTAGGATAGAAACAACCCGCCAAAAGATCTGCTTTCAAGGAGGGTGCGCAAGTCTTTCTTAGTGTACAAGTATTGATGAGCTCATGGAAATTGGCCGGGTAAGTTGTGGCATCTCCAACTTCCGGAGGAGCACATGCATGCCGAAGCTCTTTTGCCGCCTGAGCAGTAGTTTCTACGTAGATCTTCCAAGCAGACTCTTGGACCTTGAGCATCGCAAAGCTGGCCTTCTCGTATCCCTGCAGCGCTAGGTCATAGGACTGTTTGGTCTCCTTGAACTTCTGCAGGTCAAAGGGGTCCTCTGGAGACTCTAAAGCATCGTCTTCAACCTCAGTAGACCTCGAGGTTTCCGAGCCTGACATGGAACTTGCCACTGAAGCATGACCTGCTGGAAGCACATCCTTCGATCTTGAACCTTTGTGTTTTGCACCTTCACTACAGCACTTCGCAAGCTGGTAGTCCATCTTTGAAAGCTCCTGCCTGTGACGTGTCTTGGCCAAATCTACCTCCTGACGGGCTCGGTCAATGGCCTCATCATAGGCTTTCTTGGCATCATCTTTCTTCTTGACAAATGCCAGTGCGAATTCTTCATAAATCATTGAGTCTTTCGACTCCGTGCTGTCTGCCATCTTGTCTGGTCAGGCAGTCAGTTCAAGACTTGCTTCTCTTCCCTCCCCAAACCGTAATCGTGCTTAAGTCAACTTAAGCCTAAATTCCAGGGTGATGCAAATAGGTCCACTGCAATTCAACACGTCATTTCATGCATTCGCAAGGGATGCTGGGAAGATTGCCGTTTGCTTTCCCAAGAGATGTTGGAAATTCAGAAAAACCGCCGGGAATTCTCAAGAAAGCAGACATCACAAAACGTCAAACTGATCAAAAGGCATCTATCTCTGTGGCTCGCACATTAAGTACAAGTCGCGATCCCAGTCCCAGTCTTCACACAATTTGGGGTGAGCCAGGCCTCCTGGAAGGAGTAAAGCACCTCAGCCGCTCTCTACTCAACTTGAAACCTGTTTACGAGACAGTTGCCAAGCTGCCTGTTCCCCCTCCAATCATGGTGACAGTCTGTCGCCATGACTGCCACTGGGATCCAGACGAAAGATCCAAAGCCAACCATGGGGAAGACCAAGGTGGTGAGTGGCACCAGCACTGCAGACCTCGGCGATGGGGGTCTGGGTTCATCTGTGGTTATGTCAAGTGATCTGTCAGCAGGTATTCTCTATCATTCTCTGAAGCTATGCAGAAATGTGAAGCAAGCTGGCCTGTACAGCCTAAGTTACTAAGCACTGCTCGCTGACCACTGAGTTTCCCTGGCCACTTGCGGTTGTCGCCGTACTTGGCCTCGGCATCCTCCGCCAGCATGGTCAAGGCCGGCAGGGCGGCAGATGCTGCCTGGGAGCGTCTTTTCACATCTGGTCCTTGACATCTGACTTGGGGGATCCGAATGACATCCTGTAGCTCAAAAACATGTTGAATCAGAGGTCTGTCACTGATCTTGACGTTCAAGTCGCCACCCCAGGGTCCCCTGGGCTGTCCCAACCACAGCTGGATTGAAGTCAATGCCAGACTTGGCCTGGAGCTGATGCCCATTACTCTCGACATATACAACTCATCCAACTCACTCGGGACACTGATGACCCTGGTTGGGACAATATGAAAGGATTGCTTTTTGGGCTACCACGCCGTCAAAAAGGATCAAAGCGATTGTTATATATCCATTCCGGAATGCAACTGACCAATGTGGCCCCTATTTGGTTGGTACTGCAGATTGTGGTGTCACCTTGGCTGCAAACCCTCCACTACCCAATTGCCTTTGGCAGCTTGTCTGGACTTGCCAGGAAGCAGCATCGCAAGCCTGGTTCCGGAGAGGTATGGATTGCAAATTGAAATACACAAAATAATCATCAAATAGATGCACCTCACACGTGGAATGTACTTCATGCAGAGTTGTTGGCTATCCCATGCAAATTCTTCGTTCAAATTATACAAGTGATGCTTGCATATGCCTGCATCTGCATGTCGTTGGAGCCAAGCGAAGAGAAAGTTCTGGCTATGCCTTTTATAGATATCCATAGATAGACAATCACGTTGTCTGGAAGGATCTTAGAGCGATCCGTTTTGTCGCCCGGCCGGCTCCCTTTTCCACGACCGGGCTCACCTAGAAGTGCAGCCGCAGCCACCAAAAGAAGGCGTCCTTCAGCAAAACAAGGTGAGTTCCCAAAGGATGGTGTTTAGTTTCTGTTTGGTTTCTGTTTCAATGTGTTTCACTACCAAACACTGTGAAGCACAGCGGCCATGTGGGCAAGACATGCCATGACACAACTCCTGGTCGAGCCATTGTAGCCTTAGTCCAAATTTCCTGCCGTGTATAAAGCTGTTGTGCTTTCAATTGGACACAATGAAAGCTGATATTTCAATTCAAACAAAATTGTGTTCAGGTATGACGTGGACTGGTAACATGGCTCCTTTCGAAACCTCTGAGAGCAAGGCAAATGGAACTTGCACGCGATGGCGACTAAATCGCGTGCTTTGGGCGGAGGAAATGGCTCTGTGGGACATCAACCAATGTGTATCGTTCACACAATTTGCGAATTTGCGAAAGCTGTGGCATTCAAAGCAAAGGTAAGGTAGTAAGGTCTGTGAAACTGATGTGCCGTGCCTGTAGGTGACACTGACATCTTTCTTCAACACTTTGCTGGCCCCTGAGATGTTCCGATCCATCCCCGCTTCAATTCCGTCAAAAACAGGGAACCAGATCGACGCATGCACAGCAACTGTAAGCTTTCCATTCTCATGGCTCAACGTAGCTCAACATGGCTCCACATGGCTGCACATAGACACCACATTTTCTTGCACGTGGAGGTACTGCAGAGCACCTTCTGGACACACAAAAAGCACCGTTTGGGTTTGGGAAATGGAACAGCCGGCCATGGCTAAGCTTGAGATGGTCGATTATGTCCATTCATCTCAACTCTCCTGAGGAGATGCACTTGATAAAGATTCTTCTGGGCACAGCTAAGGCCCCGCAGCCAGTGTTGTTAGCACCGCGGCTATCATGGTGCAACACTACTCCTTTGCACTTTCAAGTGAAGCGACTTGCTTCCGGATTCACATCTTCTCAGATGTCTGGAACGCAGCCAACCTCGCACAAGTGTCTAATGTTTATTGGGATCTACCACAGTTTCCTGGCTTTGGAATGAGAAGACAAAAGCGAACAGCTCATGTACGTAATTGTTTAAGTGGATCGCAAGTCGGTATGATCTCCGCACAATATCAGTTTTGTTGGCAACCCTCCATCCCCTTGGGTCACTTCACGCCTAGGCGGAGAGGGACTTCCAAGTCTCCTGATCACAGGCCACGCGGGCAAGCTGGACCCCCAGATCCCCATGGTGTTTAGATTTTAGAACATCACCAATTTCAAAGCCAGGAGGAGGAGCTGCCTCGAGATCCTATCAAAATCAGCCGGAGATGTTGAGGAGTCCAACACACATCGGAAGACACTGCATGATACTGGGGATCCAAACCCAGTGGGGGGCGTTCTGCTTGGAGAGCTTGGCCAACTTGTCCTTCACGGTCACAGTGCCTTGGCAACATGGCTCTGTGGCTCTGGGACCCACTAGAAGCAGGAAAGGCTGCACTGCAGTGGCAATTGGATGTTGATGACCTCCCCTGACCGGAATGGAACGGAAAGGGAAAGTGTTGAGAGTTGAGAAGGACATCCCGAATCATCCCGACACCTCTGGGTACCCCCAACTGCCCGCAGGCTTTGCTCGCTCCCAGGCCTCCTCGAGACCTCGGTGAAATGGCCTCTTCTCTTCAACACAGATCCGACCAGCGATTTGAGCAGCAAGAGTTGCTGTTCAGCTTTGTCTTAAAGGTCTGCAAACAGCAACATCGAGTCAAAAGAGGATATGCGGGATATGCATGATGCTAACCCAGAATGAAAATCTCTGGGTGTTTTCAATATGCGCCATGTCATTTCCTTGTAGCAAATTGGCACTTTTGGGGGAACCCGATCAACCCCCTAATTTGCAGGGCATCTCTGGAACAGAGATTTTAGCTGACGTTAGCTAGGTTTCCATGACCCTTCTCATAGTCGTCAGGGTTCAGCAGGCCGTTCATTGGGTCCTCAAATCATGACCAGCTGTTGCCATCTGACCTCTGCGACTTGCCATCCGGCAACCCATTCCGAGCCGCTCCCTGCCCTCCTTGGCGTTTGCGAACAAAGGGTGCTCTCTCCAGGCCTCCTCCCTGGGCAAGGTACGAATGGTACTGGGCCAACTGCCATCAGGCAGGGTTGTTTGCAGTAGTTTCAAACAATGGCTCGTTTCAGCGCTGTGAAGGTCGAAGAGCGTCCAATATCTTGCAGCTACCATCAAGCAAGTATTAAATAGTGCTGCCCTTCTTATCCAAAAGTGAATATCCTTCCCAAGACTTGATGCACAAATCAAAGATCCAGGTATCTGCCAGCCTTTCCCATCGCATCCCAGTGGTGCACTGAGTTCCCTGCGCTTCCTTGGCACGCTTGGTGCCCGGCACAAGGCGCCAGAAGGCATCCTGCAAGGTTGGACAGAGTAGGACACCCTTGCGAACGAAGAAATTCAGAAACAGCAAACTCAAGCAGCTGCTTTTGATCAAATATCCGGAGCACCAATATAGAATTTCACAAAGGAGTAACTGCAGTAAACAAAAACCTCCTGCCAACAAAAACCGAGGCTCCGAGCCTCCTGGAAAGAGTACAGCACCTCAACGGATACTCGATGCAAAGTTGTTGTGTCTCATTCTGACGAGGCGTGGCGTTAGTTTGCCCTGCAAGCATAGTCATTCTGAGGACTTCACAAAGGATCCGAAGCCGACCATGGGGAAAACCAAGGTGGTCAGGGGCACTAGCACAGCAGACCTCGGTGGAGTGAAGGACTTCTACGACTTTGGTGGCTTTGGTCCTCACTTATGGAGGTATCCCAAGGCCTTTCATGTGAAAGCGAGACTTGTGGAATAAATATAAAGTGCATGTATCCAAACGAATAGATCGAATAGATGGTGAATGGTGTCACTTCCCATCCCGCATGGAGAAATGGCAAAGATGATCCAACAACATCACTGAGACTTCAGGATTGCCTCCGACAAGACAAATGTAAACATTGCATCCCAATACTGAAGTTTGGCGTAAGTTTAATGCCAGTCAAATGAACCGCTAAAGATGTTCAACCAAGAAAACACCCCCAAAGAACCTGTCAAAGATTTGTCATGCCCTTTCCCTCTATCTGAAAGAAGTTAATGTTCATCCACCAACGGCAACATCCATCGAGAGCACCAGGTTCCCTGGCCACTTGCGGTTGTCGCCGTACTTGGCCTCAGCATCCTCCGCCAGCATTGTCAAGGCTGGCAGTGCCGCAGAGGCAGCCTGGGTGTCATGGTGACATCCTGCTTTGCATTGCGAGTTCATCGCAACATCGCATTGCGAGCCAGTCGAAAAGGCGAAATGCGCAAGATTCCAATCTAAGGTTTGATCCACAGCAGGGTTGAAGTCGATGCCGGTGCGTGCCTGTGCAAGCAGGCTGCCCACATAACTAACCAGGCATGCCAATGTCTCCCGTCAAGCACGATTAGACACGTGCTGTAGTCCGGTTGGTCCATTTGCAAAGAGGAAACAACACAAAGTCCTTTCCGTTTTCTTTCCGTCTTAGAAGACGAACCAACTTTGAAATCGGCTCGTATTCCAAGTGGAAATTGGCAAAGAAATGAAATATTTAGAAACAAAGATTAACAAAGATGATAAATTGATATCATTTAAACGGTTCATATTAAAATCAAATTCATATCAAATATCATCGCCATATCGGCCCGGCCCAGGCCTTGGGGAGCTCTGCCGGACTTGGCACAAAGCAGCACTTGAGGCCTTGCAAACAAGCGGTTAAGCACGGCAGTTGTCCCAAGGTGCTGCAGGTCTGACATCTTAGCAGTCGGCCCACAAGTGCTGCTGCCACCAGGAGGATAAGACGGCCTGGTTCGATGAGCGAGGCAAGCTTCGAGTGAAACCCAAGAATTGGAGATGGTGCTGTAGCATCTATTGCGTCACTGTATATGCATACCTTGCTTGCCTTTCGCCGTAAGTTTTGGATAATGTTGCCAGCCGATGTGGTTTGATTCCAGTAGCAGTTCGAGAAGTTTTTCCAGATTATATATAACACTCAGAGTTTGGCCCTGATAATCCTGATATCACTCCTCGCGTGGCGTAAGAATCCGAGACGATGTAGAAAGAGACGGCACATTTGATCAAGGACATAGAGACTCGATTGGAACTTGATGTTGAAGGCTTGCATGCATCGTGACGTGCCTTCAAGGCCTTTTGTGATGTAGAAAGCAAATATCATAAGCTCGTTCTCTTCCCAAATCCACACAATTCCAATACATCCCTTGTACATGCAGTTTGTTTTTCGTACTTAAGACATCTTAAGACCATGCCCAAAACGAACTTTGATTCGGAAACCGCAACAGAAAACCGTGTTGCAATGCCACGCCTGGACGAGCCATGTCGGAGGGCCTGGCCAAAGATGGAAGATGAATGCTGAGAGGTTGGAAGATCGCCAGTACCGACATGTACAGGCCATCGGTACATCAGCTGTACAGTTGCTTACTAATTTTACTAGTAACTAGCCACCGGCAAAATATGGAACTTAGACTTGACGCTCTGTGTGGGGGTTCACTTCCAGACGTGGACAACAAGTCCTTTGGAGCAATCGACAACGCTACAGGAATGCGAAACTGACACAAGTAGATTCTTGAGCAATTCTATGAGGAAACCAGGGTGGTTTGGTTCCCCAGCTTCAATCTTCATACGACCATCAGTGATGTCCCTTTGCATCACATGATCCAATTGCAGACTCTTGCAACACAACTGCCGTATCAATGCCACAAACCAATACTAACCATGCCTGGAGGCAGATATGACGTGTGGGGCCGGCTGTTACTGGAGCCACGAGGACAGCGGCTGTTGGTGAAGCCAACAGTACGTTGACCTCATTGAGCTGCAGCTTGACAGCTGTTGGTTACTGCAGCACTGAGATCTTTGAGTGACACTGGTCACCAGCAAGTTGGATCTTGCGTCCTGGTGCTCGCAAGCTCATGGAAAGGATGATGTTCAATGACAAGAACGGAGGGGTTGGAGATGGTTGGAGGATCAGTGATTTGTTGCAGCAGAAAGTCAAGATCTGCGCAGAGAAGCGATCTTGCCCTTTTTTCTGCGGTGAAAAGGCCCGTCTTCGAGACCCTCCAATCCTTCTCACCAAGTTTGGCAAGAAGGATGCTCAGTAGCTCAGGTCTCGACTAGATGATCTCTGAAAGGTCTAGCAAGCTCCCTTAATTGAGTAAATACTGTATACCTTTTGTTGCCATTCCTTTCCAATACTTTTCTGAAGTTCCATGCTTCGAGAATGGCCAACGGGAACAAATGGTTTGCTGGAGATGAAATACTGCTACAGCAAGTTCTTCAAACAAAACCAAAATGCCTTCGCAGACTATCCCTGCAATTCGGCGCAAATGCTTAATGCTCGGCTTGAAAACCGTCTATTTATTTCCTAACGTCTGGCTCTTCTGATACTGCTCTTCATTCAGAGAGTAGTGAGCCAAGACCAAAGACTCCCCACTGAAACAGATCTGGTCGAGACTTGGGGCAACGTGGATTAACTAAGGGCATGTCCGCAGAACGACACTCAAAGCTCTCTGCTGGTCTTTATAATACCTTTCGTGGACAACGCCGCATCATTAGCAGTGCCATGGCATGCGTTTCACCATAGCACAGTCGTTGCTGGATGTTCTCAGTGAGAACAGGTGGACCAACGAAGGGCAACCCTCTTCAGGTGGGTACAACTCAAAGCGTTGATGCAAAGGACTGATCAGAGAACATGCAATGGGTAGCTCTTGCAGGATGGTGCTCCTGCTGGTTGCCAAATCGCGCCCCAATGTTTGAGGCAATTAATTTCAGATTTCACATTGGTCTTAGGGTCACAGTCCGCAAGTTGTGGTACCCTTCCGCCTGAGAGCGAAACATCGACAAGGAGTTCGCTGGAAAGTTGGGGGTGACAGGTTGGCCACGATACTCTTGAAAAGGCTGGGGCAAGAAACATGGCCTTTGCTGAACATTCTGCTTGCTTCTTTGTAGTATATTGTGAGAGTAGTGCCTTTTTTGCCTTCCAAGGTCAAAACCCAGATTTCCTTTGATCTGATAATCATTAAGGATCCCTCAACCTCAAAATGAGTTCCAGCCAGGCGTCGCCGTATCGGTCCAGCTAATCTAAGAGTTTCTGTTCCAACAGCTCCGAGCCGTGTACCTGCAGGCGTTGCAAGATCTCCTGCTTCACGTTGGGGCCTGGCGAGACTGAGCGTTGCTTCCAGCAAACAAAAGCTTTGCAAGCCACACAAACTATGTTTCACAAGGCCTACTGATCCTTGTCCCCAATTCATCGGCTTTGATCATGCACATCTTCTTCCGCAGACACTATGCAAGTCTTGTCTTTGAGTTGAAGAATGTCGAAGAAACGTGTCTGGTGGCACCCCAGGTCCAGAATTGCCCATCTCCACAACCAGCCCGCTCGGCCAGGTGTTCCAAGCCCGAGTCCTGCTGGGGGTGACCCTGCTGGGTGACCAAATGCACCAAAAATAGCGTTGCACAGCAATTGCACATGTCTCTCGTGTTTCGACAGTAGAATCTACACATGTCATGTTGGTATCACGGATAAAAGGGATCAATGGATGAACCGTGTCTTTTTGCCAGGAACAGGAAATCTGGCGAAGTCTCGGCTGTGAAGGACAAGGGAATGCCACAAGATTCTCCATAGATTCTAAAAGATAAGACTGCCCTCAGACAAACAGACACTATTAATTAAATCACCTCACACACAAAGTTGACAAAGATAGAAAAGTCATGTGCAAAACTCCGGGCCTAGATACTTATTGCGTGATTATCATTGTTTATATTTATGTACGTCCGTAAGCGTGTATGTCGGTATTGTATTAATGCAGTGTAGTGTAGTGTGGTACTTGGTATGGTAGGCACTGCAACGCAATGCAGTGCAAGTACATTCTAAATCAACACATAGATGACATAGATACTGATGAAGAAAATATATATATATAATATTATCTACTATCCAAAATTTGAACGAGGATCCTGTGGTCCAAAACGATGCCGTTTAACGAAGATCCTCTGCTATGACAAGGTTCTAGTTAACTGTCCGCAAGGATGTTGCGGA